>PVJC01000552.1:0-120006 GCA_004026665.1 Murina feae
CCCCCCGCTGGCCTGCTCGCCCCTAACTGCCTCTCGGCTCTGCCACCATGGCTTTGTCCAGAAGGACATCCGGAAGGTCTCCTGGAAGGTTTCCCAGTCTAATTAGCATGTTACCTTTTATTAGTATAGATTGCCAGGTTCTCTCTGGGTCTTATTTCCCTCGTCTTTACACTGTGACATAATTTACACCATGGCACGCTCTTGTACACAATTTCTCCTCATAGCAGCAACTGTTTCCAGTTTCGACCTAAGGGTGGCCTCTGCCTGCCTGCCGCATGAAAGTCCCCACCTGCATTACCGAGGAGTCATGTCGTCCTTGGGATGAGTGTGTGATCACTGCTGCGACAGCCCAGCACAGTCAGGTCCCTCTCCGGCAGTTATGGAGCAGGGACAATGGTCTGGAATCCCCTGTAGGCAAGTGCCACTCTGAAGTGCTAAAGTAAGGAGAGTCCAAGGAGGAGAAAGCCCAGGGTAGAGGGTAGCACGGGCCGGTCTCTGAAGGAGGAACGGTGAAATGGTTCCCAGAGGAAGGGGAGCAAACAGGAGCCTCTGACGGGTATGGAGGGGCTTCGATCTGAGAAACTTCAGAGAAGGTACTGAATCGCAGCATTCTCAGGAAGGAGAGACACGTCAGTGGCCTGTTGGAGGTGGTGGCAGAAGAGAAAGCCCCTTGAGAAAGAAATCATCACATGAAAGTCTGGAAAAACAAGAATCATGAGGGGGCCTGCATGATGGACAAACCAATTATAGGTGCAGGGAAAGAAACGAGGATTCTGTGCAGATGGCTTGGCAGTTGAGCTTCTCATTAAGAGTCGGCAGGTAAACTGCTTCAAGGCATGTCCCAGCCAGGTGAGGATGCTTTGACTGGCAGCTTTCTCTGAACAAATTACACTTATTTGTTCGCAAACAAAAATAGCTTATTTGTCACGAAGGCTTAGGAGCGAGAGTGAGAGAGCATCTTCTCTCAGTGAGCAGGTGGACAGCCTGTTTGAATGACGGGAAATGCATGCATATACCAACCACAGTCATTTCCATGAAGAGTTCTGGATGGGGCCCTTCAGCAACATGTCAGAGAAGTGGCTGGGGTCTGGTTAGGAAGAAGGGCAGGTAGCAACAAGACCAACAGTGAGGCTACCCTTGTCTCCCATGGTCGGCGAGGTTCCGATGCAGGAACAAACAACCCGGAATCTCTGGGATCTGAACAACCAAGGTCTATTTCTCATTTACACCACACTCCACAGTGGGTTGGCAGCCCAGCAGGGCCCATTTCTTTCCTGGGTTTCTAGGGAGCCGAAGCAGCTCACCGAGGCTCTCTCCTGTTGCTTCTTCTAATAAAGCCCGTCCTTCGTTTCATTGCCCTCGGCTATAATAAACACACTCTCAAAGCCACCTTGTGGTGTGACATCTTTCCTGCAGAAAGTCAAGAACCCACACCCTCCTGGCCAGCCAGAGGTTGATCCGGTCCAGGCCCCCGTCCCCTCCTCATACCATAACCCTTGTAGCTGTCAGGAAAACAAGCTCAAATAAACACCCACCATGTTCTCTTTTCTTGCATTCTTCATTTCATTCAAACCACCTCACACAACCATAACAAGAGAAACTTTCAAAAACTCTGCAGGCATACCTTGGAGATATTGTGGTTCGGTTCTAGGCCACAGTTATAAAATGAGTATCACAATAAAGCAAATCACAATCTTTTTGTAGGTGGAGGGTCTTGTCTTCAATTTGTAAAACACACCACACCTGTGAGCCGTGATAAAACGGGACATGCCTGTATTTTCACCCACCTTTCCCTGCTCAAAAACCTGCTCAACACCCCCTGCTCAACACCCCCTCCCCCTCTCCCCCTGCCTGGGACATCAATTCTGGGCATCTAATCCCAGTGTTCAAGGCTTCCCAACCCTTTCTCTCCCTCCTACCGAACACAAACTCTCTATTCCAGGTCTCATGGTGTCTGCATGGCCCCTCTGCCCCCTTCCATGCCCTTCCGCAGCTTGCTCCCAGGGCACTGCTTCCCCTGGCCCCTGGTCACCTGATAGGGGCTTTAACACATCAGCTCCCAGCAGCATAAAATCACCCGCTGTTGCTCACTGCACCCATCCCCCCACGGTTCCACCACACCTGGCACAACTGTGACGCATCCCTGCAGTCAATCATAGCCAAATATAAACTTCCACGGGTGTCACATCATTTAGATCTTTTCCTGACAAGATTTAGGGCAACAACCAAGGTTCCTGCAGGTGCTACATCCATAATCAGAAAAGGTAATTGCACTCATAATCGCCCAAATAGAAACAACGCAAATGTCTATCATCAGGTGAAGAGATAAATAGATTGTGTTATATCCATACAATGGGATACTGCTCAGCTAAGAAATAAAGTATTAATAACATGCTACCATATGATGAATCTCAAAAACATTATGCTGAGCAGAAGACACAGAAGTGTCTATACTGTATGACTCATTTATATAAAAGTCTAGAAGGATCAAAACTAATCTCTACCGACAGAAAGCAGGCGAGTGGCTGCCAAAGGCTGGGGGTCAGGAGGATGATTGCAAAGGGGCGCAAGGGGACATTTTTGGGTGATGAAAATGTTCTGTATGCCGATTGTGGTGGTGGCTACATGGATGTATACATTTGTCAAAACGGCTGCATTTTATTATATGTAAAATTATGCCTCAATCAAGCTGACAGAGAAAATCTTAGTATATTCTGAATCAACGAGGACAGTTGGAAGTGTCATAGGACATACCTTTCTGAAACGGAGATCAGTACGTGATTTGCAAAGGATGAGCTGAGCGCAAGAGGATGTCTGCAGGCTCATGTGCGTGCAGCCAGGCCCTGGGATGCGGTGGAGCCATTGCTTTCACACAGATGAGCTCCCAGGCTGACAGCAAAGGTGAGTTAATCAACTTGAAGAAATTGCTCAACAACAGAAATCCAGAAAAAGGAGAGAGAGGGCCAAAAGGAGCCACGTGTTCAGGAAGAGGCCTTGGTTGAGAGGCTCAAAGACTAGCCACCCTCAAGCTCTCCCCCTGCCATTCAGAGCCCTCACTCTATGGCCAAGGAAAAGCCGAGGAACCAGCCGCTGCGGCTTGCTCTGCCTCCACACGCCCCAGCCTCCACCTGGTTGCAGTCTGTTCTAGGACAGCCAGGTCCCAGAGCAGGGGCATGGGTTTCCCACCAGCGAGAAGCATCCTCCTACAGAGGGCCACAGCCAGGCCACGCTGCCTGGGGTGGCCTCAGGGTAGCCTGCCACAGCCCGTTCTCCCTCCATCACTCAGGACACTGCCCAAGAAGAGAGGGCCAGCGAGAGCCACAGCCGGAACATGAGGAGAGATCTGCAGGGCTCCAGGCCTGGAGAGGGCCAGGTAAGAAGAAATGTTCCCTTTTTTTATAAGAGAGAAATCATACCTGAGCGACTGGCACCCCTCACTGTAGAGGCAGAAACCCAGTCCTGAGGCAGGAAGGGAACAGAATGTGTCCGAAGGCTAGTGCTGGGTGAGAAGCGAAGCATGCTGGGAGCTAGTGAGTAACGAGGCAGCAGGAGAAAGAGGCCATGAGCAGCAGCAGAGACTGCTAGTCAAGGGCGCTAACAGGAGAGGCAAGTGGAGGTCAGCTCTGAGATCACAGAGCCTGCTTAGCCGAATGACTCCCCTCCCAGATGCTCTTCTTTCCATCTGAACATGACCACCGGGACTACCTCCCATTGGAGCCCCCAGCGCCATGCTGGTCAGCACAGCCTGCCCCACCACCCAGAAACCCTGTTCCCTTTTCCTTGTAGGTCAGGGGAGAAGGTTTCATTCAGACCATCTCACACAACCGTGACAGGGGACAGGGGACTCCTGGAGAGGTTGCTGGAAACTCTTAATTAACTTCCTGCCACCCTACTTGTTGAATGACATCGACAGGCACTCAGTCACAAAGAAGGGAACCAAGATGTATCAAATATTTATTATCCCCGGATTTTAATTACAATTATTGCAACAACCCTAGGAAGGCAATGCTATCTTCATGCTGACAAAAACCTGGGTTTAGTTCTTTTGCCCAAATCCAAACAGCTGGTACAGGGCCAGCCAGGATTCAAACCACCTTCCATCGCTTCTCTACTGCTCCCAGGTGCACTTAAATGCAATCCATTCGTTTCCCTGATCAAGATCCATCAGTGATTCCTACTGTCTACTCCAGTGTTTTTCATTGTGTTTTTTTTGTGTGTGTGGTTATACTGTTTTCTCCAAAAACTGTTTGCACAGAACACAAACCTAGCACACAGACAACAGCAGAGCTGACTCAGTGTGAGTGGGGTGAGGGCCTGCAACCTGCCCACTTTCCCAGCTGACATCTCCACTTGAAGAGTCAATGTCATGTCAGTCATGAACTCTTGATCTGACCCCTGGCCTCTTGCTGAATTTTCTATCTTAACAAATGATTGGTCTATCCATTCAGAACCCAAGAGCCACCCTTCGTATAATGTTCTCCCTCATCTCCCATAGTAGCACATCAGCAAGTCCGTTTGATTCCCCTTTCCCTTCTCTCTCGAGCTAGCCTTCTACTCTTCACTCACACTGTCAACACCAAGCACCCAAGTCCAAGTGATTATAGTCTATTCCCTGGGATAGTGGCACAGCCTCCCCACAGCCAACCTCACACCCCAAAAGTCCCATCCATTCCCCACATCAGCCAGGGTGAACGAACACAAAATTCCCAGCCAAAGTAGAGGGACACTCTGACATAGGAACTTCCCGGCATTTTCACTCCCCTTTGTTCTCAATCTAATATGACTGTATATTTTCTTCTTTCTTTTAATTTTATTTTTAAAAAACTTTTAATAAATCTTTGGTTGATGAGACTGTCAACCAAAAAGCAAGCTGAGAATCAAGAAAATGAGGTGGGGGTTACTTGGTTTGTGTAATCACTGAGTTTCACCAGTCATAGAGCAGAATTACCAGAATCTTCTCCCTCTCTTCCCCTCAGTTGTTATGGAAATAACTTACATAAAATATTCCAAATTACAAGGGGCATATACATCTGAAGCACTCTCATGTTTTGCTGACATGAAATGATAGATGTGGATATATGGATATCTGGTTGACAATATGATGTTCTAAGATCTAAAACAAATTTGACAAAGTAATTAAATACCTATCTTTCCACTTTTACTTGTATTTAGAACAAGATCCCTCTTGAAGTCTATCTATATTTATACATATAAATCATGTGTAAATTTGGAGCAGATGTTGGGTAGCTGGGATTGTTAGGACTGGACATTAATGGAAAAAACGACACAGAGCAGACTTCCTACTTGCTTCACAGATGGAGTAATATAGCTATTTGAAAGGAATCTTTACATCCCAGATGGGCTGATTTTAATCAGCAAGCATGTTTGCTTATTGTCTGGTCCTCAATGAGTCAGTCTGTGGGGTGTGTAGGCATTTCCGGGCAGGAGGGGGTGGGCTGCCAGGGGGAAGGCTTCCAGTACCTTTTCTGTCCCTGTGGCCTTGGGATCTTTGTCCTCTTGCTGGCTGGTGATCTCTGCCAGGGCCTCTTCACAGTAGCTTCCAGTGGGCTAGTAGCCTCAGAAACTTTTGTCCCAGGGGGAACTGGTAAATGTGAGCTAAACCTGAAACCCCACCAATTACACAAAACAAATCTTTGGCTGTGTACATTTCAAAGAGATTTTAAATCCTCTGTTTCGCTGTGTTTACTCTTTTGAGTGTTTCATTTGAAGTCTTCATTTTGAAACTTGTTTGGAATAATTTTCAGATATGATTCTAGGAAGGCAGATTGTCTTTCTGAAGACAAGCACTTGTGCTTTCAAGATAAAGTAGGCGACATTCTGCGGCACGTGGCCTCGGGTTCCCCTTCTGCCTCTCATGCTACTGAGCGGGGAATGACAAGCCAGACTCCAGATTTTCTTTTTCTTCTTCCTCCTTCTTTGGTAACTTGGAAAATGAAAAGTAAAGCTACAACGTTCAACGTGGGAGGTCTGGTGGATAAACAGATTGGAAAATGACTAAATCCAAACAATGACTCCATTAGATTTTCTGACATGGAATAAGGTTGTTTAATTCTGCTGATCTCACATTAAGTTAGGTGTTCTGAGTGACTGAGTCAGCATCCTCTTTCGGGCACTATCTGTGATTTCAGGGGCGGTTGAGGGTGGCTGAGCAGAAGAGGGACTGTACCAAGGGCCCCTGCGATGTTGTGGTTTGAGGATGGGGGATGCTGAGCCTGCTTCTTCCTTGCACTGAGCACCCAGGTGCAGAAGACTCTGTTTGTGTTTTTCTGCAGGAAAACCCTGGGGTTGGAAAGGCAGCCACAGACCCAGCAGCTGGCTTGTGCCACCTCAGAGTAGCCTGGGTTCAGTCTGGCAAAGTGAATGACAGACAAAGAAGAATGACAAGAAACCAACCCATAAATCCAAAAGTCACTTTTTTGGTTGAGGTAGTTGCAAGGATCACTGGAAACAGAACACATGTTATCAGTTTAGAGAGACATGTGCATGCCTACTAAGAGTTAGTCCAAGGCTAGATGGACCATCCTGCCCATGCCATCTTGTTGCTTCAACTGTTCATTGCATACTTACTACGCACTAAGCACTATGCTAATCAGCGACCACGTGACATCCCAACCCAGCAAAGTTTCACGTTGTTTTTTCACCAGCACAATGTGTTATTCATAATAGACTGAATGAAAGAAGTAGTTTGAATCACAAAAGAGTATAAGAATATAATCAAACTATTAGTTATGGCTCTTTGGGTAATTGGATAATGGGCAATTTTTATGTTCATAGAGTATTTAAAAATGTACATATACCACTACCCAGGATATGTCTAACACAGGGCACCAGGGAAAAGTTCTCCCAAGAATGAATCACCTACAATTAGCAAGGGCAACATGTTATTTGTCGCCATAGCTACACAAATCTTTACCAACTGGTTACTTACCACATTTGCCCTTGAGAGCTCGTGGATCTAGCTTTCTCCTAAGGAAGCCCGCACTCTTCGATCCCCTTAGCTTCGTAGCTTTGCAGGACATAGTTCTTGGGTGGACAGGTCTGGTTCTAGTCCCACAGAACCCATGTGTCAATGCCTATTTGTTTTGACATATTTTATGTGTAAGAAGATGGAATTTACATCTATTTCAAAGCCAATGTAACCAGACCTTCCATTTTCCACCAGGAAACTGCATCGCGCTGTGGCTTTTCAGCTCTTTTCTTGGGCCAAGTTTGGACAAGAGACATAAACTCTAGGCAGGACCGAATGCGCCGAGGGATGCGGGGACACCTGCTGTGCAGACGGAGGTGTTCGGCGAGGTGCTCTGGGAGGCACGCTGCTCAGCGGTGGCCAGAGACCATGCCTGACGAACGCTGACTGCACTGAGCAAGCATTTGGGGTTTCGTGTAAATGCTTCTACTTAACATATTTGCAGAATTTGCAAGAAAGACAACAGTAAAAATGAAATATTCAGTGGATTAGGGATGGCCCAAGGCCATCTTACTGCACGGAAGACGTGTGTGAACTGGTCCTCGATGAAATTTGCTGTTGTGAGTCGTGGATGTGCCCCCGAGTGACCTGACAGTGGCAATTACCCATCCTCTGAGAAAGATGCCCCACTATTGCTAAGAGGTTCAAGGCACAAAGTGTTTGAACACTGTTTGTGCTTTGCAGTCAACCAGTGGAAAATACCAGGGTTTTTTTGTTTTTTTTTTTTTTTAAATATATTTTATTGATTTTTTTTTTTTACAGAGAGGAAGAGGGATAGTTAGAAACATCAATGAGAGAGAAACATCGATCAGCTGCCTCCAGCACACCCCCTACAGGGGATGTGCCTGCAACCAAGGTACATGCCCTTGACCAGAATCGAACCTAGGACCCTTGAGTCCGCAGGCTGACACTCTATCCACTGAGCCAAACTGGTTAGGGCAGGAAAATACCAGTTTTGAATTTGGACCTGACAGAGTACACCTCTAAGCCATGCTTTGATTATCTCAGCATAAATTCTCTTCACATGTTTACTAAACAGGGTAACATTGCCATGGATACTTTCCACTGCCCCATAACCTCCCATACACATTCTGGCACTTTCTCTCAAAGCGACCACATATGAGACCAGTTGAAGACATTAGCGTGTCATTTGTTCTTAGCCCGGATGGGAACTCCAGGGGAAAAGCTGCATACACATATGAAGAGAGAGGGAACATAAAATGGAGGTGAAGGGGAGGGTGCAGACATACAACTTGACTCAGAAAATGCACTTGGGTGACTTACCGCTTTCCTAGCTCAGGGAGCCTCCAGGCTTAGGCTAACCCAAGTCACTTCCTTGGGTCGGAATAGGTGAATACATTTAGTTGAGATAGCTGACAACAGGAGGCAGAGAGAGAGGACAGCGGTGGCACCCAGAGAATGGGGAGAAGTTTTTAGCCCAGGGTGCACATGCAGAGGGCCTGCGCTCAGCGCTCAGCCTCTTCACACTCCCAAGCTGTCACTACCAGAAGGCCTGCTGGGAACTGGCCATTCTGAGTTACGTGCTGGGGTCATACGAGAGGACGACAGGACTGTGAAAATCCATTCAGATGCTCTCTGCTGGGTTGCGACAGAGATTCCAAGTGAGCAAAGTAGACGTGGGTGACTGTTTGCTGCCCGTGTTCCCTCCGAAAGTCTCTGAAGTCTGCTTCCTCCACCTCCACGGCCGGCTGAGACACAGCGGCAATACTGCGGTATCCCCCTCACTGCGCCTCTCAGTCCTGTCGGCCACGCTCCAGTCTATTTCCTCACCACAGCCAGGGTCTGCTTCTCAAAACAGATATTGTGCTTGAACTATAGCTCATCTCCATCTCATAAGTTTCTTTTAGCTCAGCCTGGCTTGTTGGGATTCTTAGGATCTGGCAAAAGCAAATTCCTCTCTAGAATTACAAGCTTATCTTAGTCCTCTATTTCTACAAAACATTTTGTCAATGCAATGTCCAACACAAGATTAAAAGTAACCAGAGCTGGTCAGAGATAAGACAACATGAAAGCAAAATAAGAAAATCAATGGAGAGAAGAAAGAGGCTCACGAGGGCTTCTTGCGATGTGAGTAGCCACACAGACTTTCAGTAACTACGCTGTTTATACTCAAAGAGCAAAAAGTCAAACTTGAGAATTTTTGTCAGAGAACTAGCA
Organism: Murina feae; assembly: GCA_004026665.1. Classification (NCBI taxonomy): domain Eukaryota; kingdom Metazoa; phylum Chordata; class Mammalia; order Chiroptera; family Vespertilionidae; genus Murina; species Murina feae. The sequence continues at coordinate 9,167 of PVJC01000552.1, forward strand.
CTATCAAAAAATAATCAAGTACAAGCTTTGGGAATTAAAAATTCAATCACTGAAAATTAAGAACTTAATGAATGGGTTTAATAGGTTAGATATAACTAAATAGAAAATTGGTAAAATAGGTTAGAATATTGAACTGATTTGTAGACCAGATGCATTGACATAATCTGGGAGTAGTTTTTTAAATAATTTCTTTTTCAAAATAATACAAGAGTTATACAAAAGTTGCAAAAATAATACAGAGAGCACTCATAATCCACACCCAATTTCCTCTATTATTAACATCTTACATTAATATGGTATATTTGTTACAATTAATGAACCAGTATTGATACATTATTAACTAAAGCCTATATTTTATTCACTAGGGGCCTGGTGCACAAAAATTTGTGCACTGGGCGGGGAGGGGGTGGTCCCTCAGCCCAGCCTGTGCCCTCTCGCAGTCTTGGACCCCTCTGGGGATGTCCACCTGCTGGTGTGCCTGGCCAGCCTGGATGAGGGGCCGATGTCTGTTTGCAGGCTGGCCAAGCTCCCCAGTGGGGACCCTCACCCCATGGGGGTGTGGCAAGCCTGGGTAAGGGGCTGAGGGCCGTTTTCAGGCTGCCCACAGCTCCCATTGACCCTTGGGGCCAACCGCCTGGGAAGTGATCAGGTGACCGTGGCACACACGGAGAGGGGCTGGGGCACACACAGGGAGCCCCGGAGGCCCGTTTGTGTGCCCCGCAATGATCGATTCCAGGCCGCAGCCTCCTCCCGCCCTGTTCCTCCCATCGGCTTCAGCCACTGGCCTGCTTGCTCTTCCCATCCTGCGCTATGACTGGACCCTGTGCACGCGCGGCTTCTCCCGGGCTGTGGCCTCTGACATCTTGGCTAGGCTAATTTGCATTTAGTCACTCTGATTGGCTGGTGGGTGTGGCTTACCTGTCCCAAAGAGACAGTTAATTTCAATATTACGCTTTTATTAGTTTAGATACTTCCTTAGTTTTTACTTAATGTTTGGGAGCTTTTTAGAGATATTAGTAGGATATTACGTCCTACTATAGACCTCATGAAGTAGAATCTACATTTTAATAAGATTTCTGGGTGACTGTAAAGACATTGAAATTTGAAAAGTGTTGGTTAGAAAAAGGAAAATTTTCAGAATAGAGCATGGAGAGAAAAAAATAATGAAACATAAAAGAATGTAAGAGGCAGGGTGAAGATAATGAGATGCAGATTTTACATAAGTATAATTGCAGGAAATTACAGAGAGAATGAAGCAAAAGCAATGTTTTAAGAGACAATACCTGAGAGCTTTCCAAAAATGGATAAAAGATATTCTGGAAGCTGTAGGAAACCTAAGTAGAAATAAAAAGAAATCTACACCTAGGTATATTATGGTAAAACTGTTCAAAACCAAAGACAAAACAAAACACAAACAAAAACGATTATAATAGCAGCCCAAAGCAAACAAAGAGAGGTTGCCATTAAAGGAGTTACTGTTGAACTTGTAGATGACTTCTAAACAGAGATCGTGAGAATGAACGGATATTGGAATATCTCCAGAGTGTTGAAAATAGGTAACTGTAAATCTAGAATTTTATACCCACACAAATATATTCTTCAGAAATGGTAAGATGATGAAATGCAGGCTTCTCCAGGAGGCTTGCACTTAAAAAAAAATATTTAAAAGTATCTTTCAGTTAGAAGGAAAATGATTCCAGATGGAACTCTGGAGGTGCAGCAAGAAACAAAGAACAATGAGAATGAAAAATATGTGGGTAAATGTAAATGACTTTCAACTGCATAATATAACTATAATGTATTGTGAGTTTAAAAGATATGAAAATTAAAATACAAACAATAGTAGAGAGTTAAAGCATCAAATAAAACCATTGTCTTGTCCAGAAAGACACACCAATTAACATTAGATTTTGAAAAGTCAAAATGCATGCTATAATCTCCAGCATAAATATTAAAAGAATAATTAAAAAATCACACAAATCTCTTAAGTTTATAGAGGCATAAATGTAAATATACAACTAATTAGTCAAAAGGGTGGCAAAAATGGAGAGAAAGGGGAATATGTGAAAAGAAGAGGTGAGAAAAATGCAAAGTACTGTGTAAGAGGATACATTTAAATGAAAATGTATGTTTTTACCCTTAACAATGTGGTCTGGGTAACACTCTGATTCCATTTCTAGATGATTGACTACTGACAGTTTTTTTAAAAATATATTTTATTGATTTTTTTACAGAGAGGAAGGGAGAGGGACAGAGAAGTTAGAAACATTGATGGGAGAGAAACATCGATCAGCTGTCTCCTGCACACCCCCCACTGGGGATGTGCCCGCAACCCAGGTACATGGCCTTGGCCGGAATCGAACCTGGGACCCTTCAGTCCCCAGGCCAACGCTCTATCCACTGAGCCAAACCGGTTAGGGCCCAGTTCTTAAGTCTCACCCCTTCCACCTTGCCCTCTGCCCCACTGGGAAAGGTGATAAGAAAACCTGGGTGGTCCCGCTTTTGGCACCAGTGGGAGAGTCACACAATGCAAATTCCTTTCTGTGTGAGGGACTCCTCATGGCAAGCCAGTCCTCGAGCTCACAGCCTCCTTCTCTTGCTCTTTCAAGCCATCTCAGGCCTGCCTGGGCAGCCTGACTGCTTACCAGCCTCACGTGTGTAAGTCATAAACCTTCTCAGACCCTCTTGGTGAGCATGTACTGGGTCATCAGCCTCAACATCAAAACCACATTTTGGATAGGCTCTACCCTGCTTCTTCAGGCTGGCTAAAACAGTTGACATGTTCTAATTAAAAGACCGAGGTTGTGAGACCTGACTAAAAACTGCAAAACCCAACTATCTACCAAGATAGTAATGCACAGGTGAAGTTTCAAACACTAAGAGAAACAGAAATGTGCAGCCGCAGGGGGAGACTGCTGCAGACCTGTTTCAAGAATGAAAGACCAAGCAGGCAAAAAGTCAGCTGAAACGTAGAAAATGTCAATAAAACAGTTAGCAAATTGACAGTGTGGACACATGATCTACACTTTAAGCTGCAAAAGATGCGTTTGTTTCTCAAGTGTACATAGAATATTTACAGAAACCGGCCAAGTGGTGATTACATGACGCTTTCCTTTTTGATAAGTTGTTGAGCCGTACATGTTTGTTTTATTCACATGACTGTTTTTGTGCTGTATTTTCCACAATAATCTGGAGGTTCTCTGTCCAGGATTATTAAGATCTTCCATGGTGTCAGAGACGGAGGCTGTTTCTACCTCATTGTTTCACTATATGTTCCCTCTTTAACACCAACTCGGGTCCAAAATGATGGCTGACATTCCTATCATTGGAACCACATTCCAAACGCAGGAAGGAGAAGGAAAGGATCTTTGTAACCTCCTTTAAAATCTCTCTCTAGAACTTGCAAGGACTATTTCTGTTTATATATACAATTGGCCATAACTTACTTTTATATCTAGTTCCACATAAGGCTGGGAATAAAGTCTCTATGTGGGTTAGCCATGTACCTAGCCCACCCCCCACCCCCCAAAATGTTGAGGGTTTTGGTGTGTTTCAGACCTGAAATCAAATGATATCCAGATATTGAAATAGAAAGAAAAAGATTCACATTTTGATCGTATCTTATTTAATGGATCTTTTGTCCAGCCCCAGACTCTCACCACCACCACCACCAACAAAAAGACAAACTTGGGTCCCTCAGGTCCTCTTTGTCCACGTTCCTTTGATGTGGCATGAGGTAGACATGGATGGGCCAGAGAAGAACAAGCAAGTAAGCAATTATTAAGTCAAGTGAGCATCCATTCCCTAAACACAGTAAGTTTAATGAATAGGCTGTGGAGGTCTTGCTTTTCAAGTTCAAATGAGTGAATTGCATGGAAACTGATGTTATTAATAAATACAGCCTCTATTTCACGTAGGATGTCCAAGTCTAAATCAAATGCAACTGCTGAAGGGCCAGATGTTATTCCCATGGCTACACGTCAATGTTTTCCTGGAAGTGACCTCACCCCGACGGCAGTGCCGTGGTCCAACTGTGCATACTATTTATATCTGGAACCCTGGCTTTCAGGTCTGAAACACACCGAACTGTAAGCAGCGATTGCTCTGAATGCTGAGCCTGTCAGAAAACTCAAGCAGAGGCCGTGGGCTGTGGTGTGTTAACTTAGATGGTGACCAAGAAAGCAAGAACTATGTAACTTGTAAACACGCAGATATATTGTTACGAGGCTCTAATGCATAGTTTGGACAACACCTCCACATTACCCATATGGAAAATCAAGGTCTTCTTTGTCCCCTTCTATGCAGCAAAAAGTTAGCTGCAATTAATGAACTCCTACTGATTAAAAAGTCTATAATCCCAAATTCCGACTCTCACTTTTGGCCACAGCCATGAACAAAGTGCCAATCTTTAAAAGAAAAACAGAGAGAGAGAGAGAGAGAGAGAGAGAGAGAGAGAGAGGGAGATTATGTTTGATCTTTTAAATGTGAGGGTAAAGAGAGGCATCCTGAGAAAATAAACTATACTAGCATTGATTTTTTTCAAAGGATAATTAAACCATTTTGGTTTTATGCATTCCTTTCACACAAAAACATTATTTCTATGATGAAGCAAAAGCAATACAGTTATCAACGCATTGCTGGATATATACACTTTCAGTAGTTCATTCACATTATAAAAGTGAAATAGAACGTTTAGACAGTTCTTATGCTGAATCTCAATATGAAGAAAACTAATGTCCAAGACTGATTAAAACAATAGCTAACATTTCTGGGGTGTGTCCTATGGGCCAGGTCCCTTGCTAAGTGGCTTGTATGCTTTATCTCACTGATTAGAAAAAAGGTTCTGTTATTATCCCCAGATTCAGCACAGGACAGTGAGGTGCAGGGAGGGCATATCACTTGCCCCCTCCCATGTAGCTCTTGAGGATGGAGCTGGGATTTACGCCCTAGTAGCTGGCTAGAGCCCGTCCTTGTAAACCTGAATTGCCTGGCCTCGGATCAAATGAGACACGATGCGTTGTGGGAGTTTAGCCCAGTGCTTGGCACATAATGAACTGCCTGCCAATAAAGGCAAAATTAAGGATGTTTACACAAAAACAGGCTAATGCATGTGGCACCTCACATACCTTCCATGTCACCGAAGCTGTCAGAGAGGACAGTGAAAGCAATGGGATAAAGGAACCCTGTCGTTAGTTAAGGATCCCTTTTTGGTTCTACCTGTCTCACAATCATCCCTGGATTCCAGCTCGGCCTCATTCTCTGGGGGGAGGGGGTGGCTTTAGACCAACCACTTCTCTCTGGACTTGACTTTCTTCTGTAAAACAAGTGGATGTGCTCAGAATGACTCCTGAGCTTTCTCACTGTCCTGAACTCCTACAACTTAAGTGGCCTCCTAAGGTTTTGCCAGTGAAAATTAGTCCAGGAGCCCAGGGAGGTTGCCACTTGCCTTTAATATGTAGAAAGAGATTAATTGCTCTATTAAGATAGAGCTACGCACTATAAGGATCAGCATTTTCCATAAAGGGTGAACTGCTTTGATGGCAACTGGCTGTGGTGGCAAAACTGCAAGCTTACACAGTATGGACATGACTCAAAGCCAGAGGGCCAGGGAAGCCCTTCAGAATAGTTGTTAGAATCGAATTATGCCAACGACTTTCATAATCCTGTACCATTTCAGACCGAACTGCGTCATCAGTCAGGATGAGAAATGCAGGCAGTCTGTTTAGGCAGGGGCCCTAAAGTCTGCTCAATAGCACCCACTAGTGGAAGGCCACTAAGTGGCCCTGTGGACTTGCCCTTTGCAGGGGTTCCAAAACTGCTCCACCCTGCTGAAGCCAAAAGTCCACTCATGCACCTCACTGATGGGGGAGGGGAAAATGAAGGAGAAAGAGGAAGTGCCTTGTCCAAGGCAACCAGCCAGTTAGAGGCAGAACTGAGCTGTTGGCAGCTATTTTGTTTTATGCAGAAAAGTTACATTCTGTACAATAGACTAATTATTCTCCTTTATCATAACCTACTATTTAATACTTATTTGTTGCTCAATGCTGGTCACCATATTAAAAGAAAGTGCAAATTTGCTCCATATTTAACCCAAGGAAACATGTCAGGAGAGAATCAGTTCCTTTGATTCTCTCACAATTTAATAATTGCAAATGAATGCCTGAGATCGCCCCTCCTATGAATATTTTATTGGAACAAAATGGTTCCCAGAAATAAATAAATAATATTGAAAATAAGAGTCCTTAACCTCTTATTTCCAATATTATTTATTTATTAGACATGTATTTGGAATTTCTCATGAGTGACCAGGACAGCATCTTGCAAACTATCAAATATCAAAAATCTGACAAAATCCACCAAATAGCTTTGAAATAAGTATATGGAGTTATGCCAATTGCAGGATAATCAACCGATACTTTTAAAATGTGTTCAAACAGTGTTTTACCAGGTTAGGGAAATAAAAGCAGCATATGACTCCGTTCTTACCCCTAAAGACGGTGCACACCTTCACAAGGAAATGAGATATACACCAGAGTGGGCAAAAGTAGGTTTACAGTTGTAAGCACATGAAACACAGGGTTTATTCTTGTTTTATTATTTATTAGAGGCCCGGTGCACAAAAACTTGTGCACTTGGGAGGGTCCCTCAGCCTGGCCTGTGCCTTCTCGTAGTCTGGAACCCCTCGGGAGATATCCACCTGCTAGCTTAAGCCTGCTCCCTGGGGGAACGGGCCTAAGCTGGCAGTCAGACATCCCTCTGGCAGCCTGGGAACCCTCGGGGATGTCCATTTGCCAGCGGGGAGCAGGCCTAAGCTGCGGTCAGACATCCTTAGTGCTGCTGAGGAGGCAGGAGAGGCTCCCATCACCATAGCTGTACTGGCAGCCATCAGCCTGGTTTGTGGCTGAGCAGAGCTCCCCTTGTGGGAGTGCACTGACCACCAGGGGGCAGCTCCTGCATTGATCATCTGCCTCTTGATGGTCAGTGTGTGTCATAGTGACCAGTCATTCCCAGTTGTTCTGCTGTTAGGGTCAATTTGCATATTACCCTTTTATTATATAGGATTATTTATTGTATTTTTAATATACCACCACTGTAAACCTACTTTTGCCCACCCCTGTACAATGGATACAGAATATAATTGTGAAATAATTTAAGTGTCCCAGAAAAAAAAAAGTTCTGAAGGAGTTTCAAGAAGGGGTGCTGGCAAATCTAGAAATAGCTACGAGAAATTCATGAAGCAGGCAGGACCTGCCCATGTGGCTCCTGAGAGGCATCCTGAGAAAATAAACTATACTAGCATTGATTTTTTTTTCTTCAAAGGATAACTAAACCATTTTGGTTTTAGGTGGGGACTGGGGTGAAAGTAAAGGAAGACAAGAGTGCTCAGGGAAGGCACGCCCACAAGGATGCATGGTGGTGGCAGATGAGGAAGCTCCAGGGGGAGAGGAAGCATTCAGAGTGGTACTGCCACACCTCGTCTCATTACACGATCCAGTGTTCCAATTTCTCCCCTGTTGCCAGCTGGCTTCCTTTTTGCCTCTCTGTCTAGCTTAGAACTCAAGGCAGCCCTTCCAATCAAGCTTGGCAACCCTGGGCTATAGCTCTCCTGCTTGTCATGTGCTCTGCTCCCACTCCTGGGCAGCTGGACCCTGCTGGAGAGTCGCAGAGTCTGGCTTCCTGGGCCCAGTTGTTTGGCAATCCTTATCTTCACTTCCCAGTTCTCAGCTGCCGTGGCCAGTCCAAACCACGCTTAATGTCAAGCTCATGGCGATTCCCTCTCCACCTTCGTCTTTTCTACTTATCCCATCTCAGAAGATTCAAGCTGTTCCGCATGGGCTCCCCAATATAGTTTGTCCCCAATTAAAAATGCTTATTGTCACGTATTCCCCACCTGTGATCAAACTCCCCACCTCAGGTAAGACTCTGTAACCAGGTCCACAGACTCTCACATGTTCAGTCTCTCACAGGAGAGAGCACTACCTTTGCTCCTGGGCATTCCGTGCTTTAGGTGAATGTGAGACACACAAGGGAGAATATCAGACCTGGAGCTCCCATCGGTCCAAGAGACTGGGAAGTAGTCACCATTCAAGAGAGACCGTCCTTGGAGACAGTTCAGTGGACGTAGAAGAGAGGCTCCTGGGAATCAGGGTCAGACAGTCATCACTTGCCTTGTCTGAGCTTCAGTTCGGGCACAAACAAGGAGCAGAAACAAATGAGGTAGTAAACGCAAAGACAAAAAGGCTCTTTGATCTCTTTAAAAGAAACGCACCAAGGAATAAAGTCTCCTGAATTGTTACACGGAGGATTTATATAGAACCCTGCTGTAATTTCAGCAAAGCAACATTGCCTTTTTTTTTTTTCAAAAAATACCTTTCTTGTTGCAAGTATTATAGACATCCCCTTTGTTGTTTTCCCCCATTGAGCCCTTTCACCTTGTACCCGCCTCAAAGCAATATTTTCAGTGTTATTGTTTTTTAACATGGTTTTGGGAAGAAATGGACAAACTGTAACTTTGGATAATGAAAAGATGTTTCAAAATAGTTCATAATGATCGACAAAAACATGAAGTCATCTAGCAGGTGATTTTTGTTTCGAACACCATGGGCCAGAAATCCCTCTTGCTTTTTTGACACAGTAAGTTGGAACAGCCTGCTCTTTGCTGTGAAAAATGTGGGCCTCTGGCTACCTTGAATGCACATGTGGGATTCCCCGCGGGCTCTAGCACACCACCCACTCTTTGCTCTTCTCTCATGGCCCTCCTGTTTCTGTACGTTTGGTGGTAAAATACAAAGACGTGCAGAGTGCTCCCCAACTTTAAACTCAGTGAGACTGTCATTAGTTATATAATGTAAACCAACAAAATAAAATTTCCTGGAATCCCTCGAAGGCTCCCACAGCCACAGGCTCCACAGTATGCCAAGCTTTCTTCCGGGTCTCAGTCAACTCCTGAAGTCAGTACACAGAGCTAACTTCTGAGACCTGAAGCAAAGGTGCTGGGATGGCTTGTTGATGTATCAACTTGGCTGGACACAGTACCCAGATGTTTGGTCAAACATCAGTGAAACGTCTCGGTAAAGGTATCTTTTAGGTTAACATTGACATCAGTGGCCTGAATAAAGAAGATTACCTTCCATTGGGTGGAGGAGACTCATTCAATCGGTTAAAGGTCGTAAGAGGAAAAAGGTGGCGGTCCCCCAAAGAAGAGGGAAAATTTGTCTCCAAACTGCCTTCCCGCTAAGCTCCACCATCAGCTCTTCCCTGGCTCTCCTTCCTGTGGACCACCTGCCCTGAAGATTTTGGACTTGCCAGCCTCCACATTTGCAGGAGCAAATTCCTTAAAGTAATTCATTCTCATTATGATTCATATTCTCTCACCTCCCCTCTCTGCCCTCCCCACTCCCTGCGCCTTTCTCTTCCTCACACGCTATTGGTTCTGTTTCTCTGGAGAGCCCTCGCTGATACAGATGGATGCGCTTTTGTTAACTGCAGAGAGAAATTATCTGAATTTGGAATCACAGAAGATGCTTCCAGGCTAGGACCATTACATTTCCCCTAAAAGCTTCTGTTTGCCCTATTGTCTGGGCAAGGTGATCTATTCTAAAGTCACATTCTCTGTCTTCTATGTCGACCAAGCCCAAGCCTTTTCTTGGTAGGTCCTATCTACTCTAATAAAAGAGTAATATTGAAATTAACCATCTCTCTGGGATGTCTAAGCCACACCCACCAGCCAATCAGAGCGGCTGTATGCAAATCAACTCAGCCAAGATGGAGGCCAGCAGCCATGGAGGTGGGGTAGGCAGGGCGGTGGCAGGCCAAGGGGTGGGTGGGGCGGGCTTGGCCAGCCTGCAAACTGCCATCAGCCCCTCACTCAGGCTGGCCAGGCTCGCCAGCAGGTGGACATCCCCCAAGGGGTCCCAGATTGTGAGAGGGCACAGGCCGGCCTGAGGGACCCCCCCAAGTGCAAAAATTATTGTGCACTGGGCAGCTAGTGTAACAATAACAGAAAAAAATTTTAAGTAGACTTTGGAAACAGATAAAAACACAAAGTGTATTTAAATATCATGACTTCCCTATCCTCTCTCAGAGCATCCAACGCAAATATTTCTGGAGCAGTCCCAGCTCTCCCTAGAGTCAAATGAAATTCAAAAATTCCATCTTCATTGTTGGAAACTAGCAAACAGTGGGGTTAGGCTTGGTTTGCAAGGCCCTCTGAACTGCTTCACCAGGCTCAGCCAGCTACAGGACAATCACCACTCCCTCCACCCGTTTCACCCCCTTGACCCCACACTCATTCTCACTCTCTGTCCAGGGTTGGCCCTTCCCAGGTGCTCAGTATGCCCTGGCTTGCTTGCCTCCCTCCTCCCCTTCACATTCTCACAGTGCTTTGCTAAGTGCCTTGCACACATTGCCCACCAAATGTGTGATGGCTTGCGGTGCTGAACAGTGAAGACGGTTGTAGCTTTGAAAATCATTCATGTTGACAGTTTCTTTTCCTGGTGGTATCAGCAGCTCGAGAGGCATTTGAATCCCTGAGCAGGAGAGCATCATTTCTTCCATGATCGTAGTTCATTTATCACTCAGTTTAAGATGTTCAGCTGGTCTGAGTCAATCAGAACAATGGTGCCAAGAATGTGTGTGTTGTAACCTCTGGCAATGCTCTGACTGTGTCTGTGTGTGGTGCAATTTCAGGGTTCAAAGCTCAGTGGGCCAATCACATCTGTTTACCATGCTTTGGGGTCATCTGCATTTCCCGAGGTGGCCCGGGGCTGTTTGCTTTGTGTTGGTCAAAGTACTAGCAGATGGTGAAACTGGGTGAGGAAATATGCCCACTGCGGGTCTGTAAGTATTTGATAGAGTGGGGGTTGTCTGCTGACTGGGGCTTAGTACATTCTGGAATCTTAGCTCATTCCCACACATTCTCAGGCAGGATTCTAAAACCAAGAGACTCTCAATTGAAGACAATGACTTTAAATAAAGAGTATGTATAGTGTTCCTAAATTGTATGGTTGTACTTACTAGAATAAAGAAAACCTTTATTGGGAAAGTTCATGTCTAATTTAAATCTCATAGGCTTCAGTGACCTTCCTTTGAGTGGTCATGTCTGAGTGCAGTTGGAGAGAATAGCACAGTTGATGAGTGATGTCTCCCTTAGGCAGGATGTATGGCATAGGCACTGTACGTTTGCCACCCTGACTTATACTTCCTCAAGGACCTCTAGCCAGAAACCCCCCTGGCCACATCCCTCTACCCTTTAAGTGCTGCATTAGACACGACACAGAATTGTATTATGTGTCTTCATTTTGTAAAGAGAGCTTTCCACCTTTAGTAGTTTACAACTTAATTTAAAACAAATCAAACTTAGAACGCCATTGTAAGGACCACAATCTGCCCCATTCATTATCCTATTAATGAAAAAGGAAGTGGCTTATTAGAAAATGCTTCTTTCTAAAAGACCTGGGGTATGTTAGGGGAGGTAGAACGCATGACTTAAATGTTTGCTTAGCATTTTTTCAAGTCATGTAAGATACCTAGCGGCGACTCCTCCCTCTTCGCATGACAAGACAGACTTTCACTGAGTGGTTCTGGGGGTTGTTCTGGTTTCTGAATGCATGTGGTTCCTAAATTAGCAGTTTAACATAGCCTGGTGTTTCTAGGTAGATTCCGTCCAGTGAAACCCTGAGGAAGAGAGAGGGAGGGATCCCAGGATGCGCAGTCAGGACACCCAGGCCAACAACTCCTTCACAAAGCATATTAGCCTCATCTCTTTCACAAAGGTGTCTGCACTGCCAATCCAAACAAAGATCAAAGAGACTAAAGAAATGATTTCCATGCCCTCTCACAGCGAAGGAAATCCAACAAGGTTTCATTTAAATGTTACCCAAATGGGAGCAGTTGGACATACCCAACACTTTAACTCTTCGTTATTTAATGTTCCAGTAAAACGCTTGGTCTTGTTCTGGTGGGCAGTTTAGCTGCTTAGTGTGTCATTCTGATACGCCAAGGCTGCAGGTCTGATCTGTGGTCAGGGCACATACAAGAAGCAGCCAATGAATGCATACAAAAGTGGAACAACATATTGCCTGCTCTCTCTCTCTCTCTCTCTCTCTCTCTCTCTCTCTCTCTCTCTCTCATCGACAAATAAAATTTAAAAAACCATCCTTGGTCTTTCATGTAACTTTTAGTGTTAAGCTCTGTTTAAGATAGTGCCTATTTAATAAAACACTGATGTTTTCCTGAAAAGAGACACTAGATAAACATAAAAACACATATACCCCAAATGTTTGTGGAAAATTTGTGTTATACTTTTTGAAACTTTGGGGTAATTTTTGCAATAAGAAGGTATTACTTATATAATCAGAACAAGGATATAACTACTTAAAAACAAATAAGGAAATTACCAACAAAAGTATACCATAGCCTTAAGAGAAGAAAATCACGTGTTTTATTTGGCGTATGGCTTATCAGAGAGAAGTAGGAGAATAGGAGAGAAAATGGGCAAGGAAAGACGTCTGCCTACCCATACCAGGGGTGTAAACATCTTTAACATTTATCTCCAACAGAGTAAGGGACTCAGAATCAGAACATAGGCTCAAAATCCCTTTGCAGTACACATCCCACATATAAGCATGACACATGGGCTGCCAGAATTTTCCCACAAACAAGGCCATCTCTCATGAGATCCTCTCAGGGCCTCAGCTGCTTATTCCAGGCACAGGACATTGGAAACAGACCAAGGTTTACATCCAATTCCACTTTCTAATAGACAACAAGAAAGATGTCAGTCCATGCGTAGGAATAAACTTGCTCTGATTCCCTTACGTGCTCTAGTTCAGTCCCTCAGGTGACAAGGCTCCATCCTGAGATGCTAGGCTGGGGTCAAGACTCTGCCTGGGGTCCTAGGGCAGGAAGAGGTAAGTGACCCACAGAGAGGTCACCACATGACACCAGTCTCATGAGTTCACTGCCCTCACCAAATGAAAAGTCAGACAAAACAAACATTAGCTCTGCTGTTAGCTGGAAAACACTACCAATGACTGAATTTCAGGAAAGGCTGTCCATGTTGTGCTTATGGGTTGGAGCAACTGACACTACCAAAAGCCTACGGGCATTTGCTAGTCCTTGTTCTAATACATGCTAAGTTATTGGCGCTTGTCAATCTCTATTAAAGCAGAAAGCAAGGTAGCTGCTTCCTCATTGATGGGGATATAGTTTGTTTCAAATCAATTCTGTGAAGCTTTGTGTTGGGGTTTGGCAGCAGCAGCATTCTCTTCATCCCAGTATTGAGACTAATTTTTCTTTGTCTTATATTCCTTACACTGAGGACATGCACTGAAACTTGCAGCATAGTTTAGCTAATTTTGAACCTGATTCTAGACATGGTAAAAGTTAAGACTGGTTAGCTACACAAATTCAATGACCTCAAACAATAGACTGTATTCCACATAGCCATGCACATTGGCAGGGTTTCCCCAACCTTTTCTTCTTCTAGCTCATTCATTCAAATTTCATTACATCTCTGATCAATTTTTCCTGTAAATTTTGCATTTTTAACCAGGGGGGTAGAGAATAAGACTCTAGCTGGGAGGGTACCTTCAAACTTATAATTTTGCCCCTTCTATCAAATAGTTTCTCTCCATTGTTTTCTATTTATGATCTAATATCAATCCATACTGCTATGGTCTGAATGTTTGTGTCTCCTCAAAAAAATCACATGTTGAAATCCCAGTGCCTGTGTGATGGTATTAGGAGGTGGGGCCTTTGGGTAATGAGGGTGGAGCCCCCGTGAGTAGGATCAGTGCCCGTAGAGAAGGGACTCATGGAGCTCCACTGCCTGCTTCCTCTAGGCGTGGACATAGGGAGGAGCTGGCGGTCTGCAATCCGCCGAGGGCCCTTCCCAGAACCTGACCATGCTGATACCCTGATCTCAACCTTCCAGCCTCCAGAACTATAAGAAATAAATTTATTTGGTTTATAATCCAGTCAATGATATTTTGTTACAGCATCCGAATGAACTAAGACAAACACAAAATATTAACATATAAAATCAATGTGTTCACAAACTCCCAGAACATATGATCAGCCTTCTCACTAGACAACAAGAAAGATGTCCATCCATGAGTAGGAATATGATCATTCTTCTCCATAGACAACAAGAAAGATGTCTGTCCATGAGTAGGAATAAACTTGCTCTGATATTTCAGTACAAACTCATTACCTCCCTTATCTGGAGTAGAAGACAGTTACAGAGAACTGGAGATAAGACAGGAGGGAATGGCTGAACCTACTGGATGAACTCTATTACAATAATTTAACTCAAGATTTTCTAAAGAGATGCGAATGTTGAGCCAAAAGAGGCAAGTAAAGGTCAGGTGGTGTCCACATAGGTAAAATAGTTTCTTTATCACCACAGCCATCCAACTTGAATTATAGCCAGTTTGAGTTTCTCTGCCTCCTCCTGGTCCTCTCTATCTTTGGTGAAAAGTGCTAAGAAGAATAAAATGGTCAGGGCATGAGGCATGGGGGAGAAATGAGGTTAATTTATGATGCTAATAAGTATATCTTGTAAAGGTTAAATGTCCTTCAGTAATCTCAGCCCAACAAGTCATTTTACTTCCACATATATTTATGAGGACATATAGCTCAGAGAGAATAAAGGTCTTATCCAAATATGTCTATTAACAGATCAGTGTTTCTAATCAAAAGATTTCTGACAGGTAGCAATCATCTCGACATTCCTTATACTCACTGGTTATACACAAAGAACAAGGACAGTGCCTTCTGGCCCTGAAATGCCACTCCAAAACGGACATAGGCCAGCCTCGTTCCAGATAAATGTCCAGTTAGTCAGCTTAGATTTGCTTTAATTCCCTTATTATTTCCTTAAACACAACGGGGTTAATTGTGTTCAATAATCCTGAGAGCGGGGAAGTTTCTAATGTAAATTAAGGGCTGTACGAGGCTGGCTTCAGCTGGGAGGCCTGGCTAGGATGAGTCTGCTCCAGGTGACTGTCATTCTCTCCCTGTAGGTTAGTGGGGGAATGTCCTCCTCATGAACACAGCAGAACACAAGAAGGGAAATGGAATGACATAGGCTGGTTAGGGGTCAGGCTCTACTGATACAGTCCTGTCTGTCTCACTCTGTTGGTCAAAGTGCATCATAGAATTGAACCACAAATCAAAGATTGAGAAAACCCCTACCGCCCCTAAGAGTCATGGCAAGGGTGTAGATGCAGGAAGAGGTGGAGATTTGGGGCCCCAATTTCTGTCTCCCACAAAAAGAAGGAAATGCTAATACATATTTGAAATATATAGAAAAGTGCAGAGAGCATTATAACAGGTATCCACCTCTAATGATTAACAAATTAATATTTTTTGTAATTGCTTCTGATCTTTTGTTTTCTATAGATTATTTTAGAGTGTAAGCACTGTGTACCCCTGCATAACTGTTTCCCTCCCTGCTTTGAGGTAACTATTATCCTGAAGTTTTTGGATATTTCTGCATTTTTACTGTAGCTGCAGTTATTCACGAAGCCACAGCCCTGAGGACAGTCACTCTTCACCTGGTTTGATCACTTTTAGTTAATATTTAGTCAGTATTTCCAATAAAATTCGCTGCTTCTTCGGCTCAGAAGCTTTTATATAGGTCCTACATCTGAACCAAATAGCTAGCCATGGAATATTAGAATTTGACTTGTTCCATTCTCTTAGTTTTTTTGACTCATGTTAAAGAAATGAAAAATGCAGAATTCTAAGTCTTAATAGCTAGAAAATATTTACTCAGACTTGAATATTCTTCAAAGAGAGTGTGGAGCCATTATAATTATCGGAAGAAGAAACATCGCAGGAAAATAAAAGCCAAATGTTTTCGTCAGGAGTCCTCCTTTTGGCTGCTTTGATTTCAACTGGTAAGTCAGACACAATTTTAGAATCTCGGCTAATTTGTAAAAACTTATTTCAAGGGTAGATTTAAAAGTCAATAACAGCACAATTTACAACAGAAACTTGTGTATCTGGATATTAAAAATGCAATAGGGAGAACGGGGGGGTTCTCAGTGATGGCCACCCGCGCTCTGGTTCTTCAATGAGGGAAACAAAAGTGGAATGGGGGGACGTTCAGAAACGTCTTTCAGTTGTGGTCTAGGACTTAATTGGAATGTAATTAGAAGGTAAAAGGTTTGTGTAAGAATATGATTTAGAAAACTCCCGATGCAGAGATTAGTGGGATTAGGACAAGGCGAACACTCCCGTAAGAGTCACAGCCTAAGAAAAAAATGAATAAATTAACAAATTGTCTAGTCTCTGCCTGGGTTCCCAAGGATGAGTATTAGCTGCCACGGTGATGGCATTATATCTTGATCAAGGTGTTGACTTAAAGCATGACTCCAAGGTATACGACTTTTGAAAGATTAAAGAATACGCCTAGCCCTGACCCGTTTGGTTCAGTGGCTAGAGCGTCAGCCTGCGGACTGAAGGGTCCCGGGTTCAATTCCGGTCAAGGGCATGTACCTTGGTTGCGGGCACATCCCCAGTAGGAAGTGTACAGGAGGTGGCTGATCGATGTTTCTCTCTCATCTATGTTTCTAACTTTCTATATCTCTCCCTTCCTCTCTGTAAAAAAATCAATAAAATTTATTTAAAAAAAAAGAATATGCCTAATGGCCACATTTTGGACCTTCTCTTCATAGCACATGTATTATTGATAAGTAGTAAAATACTGTTAAATAAAATCAGCGATCAGATTAACAGGTTCTTGGTTTTGCTTAGTTTGCTTTAAAGTGAAAGATTGAGTTTGCTAACTTTATCTTGCTATGAATGTTAACATTGAAATCCTGGAAATAAAATTCACTTGAACATTTATCAAGTGCTTATATAAAGAGAAGATGCACTTAGAAAGTTTGAACAAAATACACACAGAAAGCTAGCCCCCTCCTCCATGTTTTACTGCTTCATAATATTTTATATACAGTACATCCTTGGGTTATGCTGGAGATCTGTTCCTAGGCGCATAAGTCGGAACCCATCTACATAAGCACCTACGTCACTCACATGGAGCACATAAGTGAAACAGTCAAAAAAAAGATTAAAAGATAACAATTCCTGACCATTACTTGTGGTAAATAAATAATAAAAACCATAAAGCACATATGCACATACGTCAAAATGACAGAATTTTTAAATATGAATAAATGGGAAATGGCGACATTACCACAAAACGATATACTCGAGTCCGACATAACCCAGGGATTGCCTATAATTGTTTCTATTCTCTTCCCCATTTTCTCTTCTCACTCCACTCTAAGCTAAATTGATTTGACATGTTCATATTTCTAAGAATCTGCCTCTTCTCATTGCAAATGTGAGATTTATTTAGTAATAAATAAACTTTGCTAGTTCAGAGTTTGTTTCTCTAATTCAGCGGTTGCCAATCAGTGGTCCACAAACCACTGGTGGTCCATGAAGTCCGAAAGGTTGGTGACCGCTGCTAATTCAAATATTTTCTTAGATTTGATTATTGGGACTGCAAAAACGAAACATTTCCAAGTTACTTAAGAATTTCTGGGGTTATTTCTTTAAATAAACCAACCTGTTTGATTATTTTCCTTAACCCCATGCCAAACGATCAACAAAGAAAATTTGAAAAGCATACTTTATGCCATTTATTAGCGGATAATCTGAAACTATAATGATGGAGGTTAATGCCTATCAACAGACACACTTACAAATATGTCATAAAACGAACTTTTTGTGGCCAGAGAAAAAGTCAATTTTACATCTGAACCAGGAATTAAAGGAAGAGCTTACCATAAACTATAGAATGTTAGGGACAAATTATAGCAAAACCAAGATTTTCAGAATCCACTCAAGACTTACAAGGCAAATGGAGGTCGGAAATATGTGAGACAGGAAATCTGCCTCTCGCGTTTCTCCTTTTCAGTGCTGGCGGGGCCATGGGCTAATCTATGTGCTGGCAAGTCTTCCAATGAGATCAGAACGTGTGACAGCCATGGCTGTGGCCAGTACACTGCCCAGAGGTATGTTTACCATACGCATTCTGGGCTCTTGACCTCTTGACCTCTTTTCTTAGTGTGCTTGCCTTATGTTTCCTCAAGTGCTCATGATCATTTCCTCTGACAACAGGAAAACTCGGAAATGAAACCAGTTACATGACTGTCTTTGGAGCAACTTCCAAGAACTCTGCTTCCAGTATGGGCTCTGAATTGGGAACAGAGCATGGAATAAGGGAAAGAGAAAGGGGAGCAAACAGTGTGTTTCCACATTGACTTATTCCACCTGGTTTTTCCAAGGTGAAAATCCCATTTTATACATGAGGAACTTGAACGGAGGCACCAAAGGGCTGAGAGACCTGCCAAATACAGCTGGAAGTGGTGAAAGCTGAACTAGGATTCAGGCCTATCTTTCTACCAAACCACAGTGTTACTAACCCAGCCTTTGGGAGCTGAATACTGGAGGTGGCCCTAAGCAGGCAATTTATTTCAGACAATGAGGAACAGACTTGTGAATTTTCAGTAATGTATAGTATCACCTTGGGAGTACCACTCTCTGATGAAATAGCTGTGTATCCAATTGCATTATTGACCTCCACCCCCATTACTAGTATAGTGGAACTCTCACTTATACAGATAACTAGAGGCCCGGTGTACAACATTCGTGCACTGGTGGGGGGCAATTCCTCAGCCTGGCCTGCACCCTCTCACCAGGACACCTTGGGGGATGTCCACCTGCTGGCTTAGGCCCACTCCCCAGGGGAGAGGGCCTAAGCTGGCAGTCAGACATTCCTCTTGCAGTCTGGGGCTCTTGCAGTCGAGGACCCCTCACTCCTTACCACCTACAGCCTTGAGCCCAGCTTCTGGTTGAGCGGCACTCCCCCTGTGGGAGTGCACTGACCACCAGGGGGCAGCTCCTGCCTTGAGTGTCTGCCCCCTGGTGGTCAGTGTGTATCATAGTGACCAGTCTTTCCACTGTTCGGTTGATTTGCATATTAGGGTTTTATTACATAGGATACTTACAAAGTAACCTCAAGCACCTGAAGATATACCTAAGAGATGGGAAATACAGAAAAGTGGCCTCTTAATTGCCAAAATTAAGACTCAATTAGTCCCTACCCTAAAGTTTCTGCACTTGACTTATATAATAACTTAATGGCTCTTCACTTGGAACTTGCTCAGTGTTGCTTTACATCATCTAACAATCCTGGTGAGTCTGAGTTTTCAGGCAGGAGCCTATTAGAAAGGAGAAGAGGCTGGCAAGAGCGGGCATACCGACAACAGTGAGGATTGTTAGTGACAACCTCAAGAAACCTCACAATCTGGAAACATTCTGTGTGTGTGCTATATGTACTTTAATAAATACAGGCAGCATCGCTCACTATATTAAAATAGCATGTACAATAAATGATGTTTGTAATAACCTCTGGGTCGCTGAGGGGAAAGCATGACTAGGGTAATGTAAGATTCTTTTATGATAGGTTCCCATAAAAAGACAACTCTTTCCTAAGTGGTCTATATTAAAATGTACTCATACAGATTGCTTCATTTCCCCAAAATGCCATATTATAAGAATAGCTAATATTTTTAAAGGCTTCCCAAGTGCCAAATACGATCTTAAGTGCTTTAATCTTTACAACATGGTTATCACTACCTTCAGGGAAGGAGGTTAAAATTGGGCAAAACAGAGTGAGGAAACCTGGGACATCCTAATGCACTCTGGCAGCTTCCATTGTTGATACCCTGGTCTGGGAACAGTGGGCTAACACCACACTCCTGGGCAGCAAAGCTCCCAGGGCAGTTCCTAAGTCTCTTCATTCTTATCTGCCTCCTAGAAATCACAGGTCTCACCAGGGCGTGGACGTCTTGTGCTCTGATGGATCTACTGTGTATGCACCCTTCAGTGGAATGATTGTGGGCCAGGAGAAACCTTATAAAAACAAAAATGCCATCAATAATGGTGTTCGGATATCTGGAAGAGGTAAGAGGTGGTGTATATGTCTGGGACACAAGGGGAGATGTTGGATATTTATTTATTGACTGCAGATTCCATAATTGAAATTTCATACTTCCTTCAAGATGATAAAACTTATAACATAAAAGAGCTGGTGTAGCAAACTAAAACAGCTAATGCATTTTCCAAAGATGTTACTCTGGTTTTCTGGAGTCATCTGCTTTTATGCACACACTCCCTCTACTTCTCTAGCTGACTGAGGGCTTTCTTCCTGCGGCCCATGTGGTTTTGCTTAACAATCTATAAACAAAACCACTTTCTGCAATACTATCATGAATGCATACTTTCATTTACCAAAATTCCACAATTGAAAAATGTTGGCCTTTCTACAAGAGTTGACTGTGAAGTATTTACAAAGCCCTCTATATTCTAGGTGACGCTGTGTCTCCTGGTGTTCCTGGATTTGCGATTATAACATACACATAGAAAAGTACACAAAGCCGAGTGTACAGCTCCAGGAATTTTCACAAAGTGAACGCACCTATGTAGCCAGCACCCAGATCAAGACAAAGAACAGCAGCAGCATCCCAGAGACGATTTGTGCTACTTTTTTCATTATTCCCAGAAAGGCAATCGCTTCCCCACCATCTGTTAGTTTTGCCTCTTTTTGAAGATGATATAAATAGAATTAAATGGCATGCAGTCTCTTTCATGGGGCTTCTTTCCATCCACATCATGTTTGTGAGATTCATCCATATTTTACACATCGTTTCAGTTCATTCTGGTTGCTTTATGTAGTATTCCATTACATGCATATATCTTAATCTATTTATTTTTTAAATATATTTTATTGACTTTTTTAGAGAGAGGAAGGGAAAGAGATAGAGTCAGAAACATCGATGAGAGAGAAACATCGATCAGCCGCCTCCTGCACACCCCCTAATGGGGATGTGCCCGCAACCAAAGTACATGCCCTTGACTGGAATCGAACCTGAGACCTTTTAGTCCGCAGGCCGACGCTCTATCCACTGAGCCAAACCAGTTAGTGCTATCTTAATCTATTTAGTCATTCTTCCCTACATGGACATTTGGGCAGTATCCAGTGTTAGGGATTATGAAAATGCTGCTGTGAACTTTCTTGCACGTCTTTTAAAGAACATGAACATGCATTTCTGTTGGCAGTGAGTCCAGAGGAGAATCCTTTCACCAAGTTGGAAGCATTTTGTGAGGGAGCCCATGTCCTTGAGGAACTATACAGAGGCTTAGGCTTGAATGACAAGAGAATCTGCTGCCATTGAATGAAGTCCACTTAGTAGTCAAGGCCAAGGTTGGCATAGTCATCTTACAGGTAGCAGAGCTGAAGCAGTAATCATATTCGTCTGAAGCCCAGAAATCTGAGGCCTTGTCTAGTTCATCATGGAGACCCTAGAATGAAATAGGTGGGCAGCCTACTAAAGCCTTACTTGATTTGTATAAACGGAAACACTCTAGGCCTGATTAACAGAAGTCTGACTTCAGTCATCACAATGGGTCGAAATCCACCCCACCCCAACTCCCGGACTTGAGCCAGCTCACAGTCCCAGAGCCCCTGAGTAAAAGGGAGGCTGAGTCTCTTTGAGGAAGGGCTCTGTCACACAGCCCACAATTTAAACTGTAAACCTTACTTCTAGCCATTCCCAAAGGGACCCGCGGCTCTTTAGCAGAATGTACATTGGGGAAGAAGAAATAATTCAGCTTTTCAGAGATGATGGGACTCTTACTCAAAACTGATGCTAATTCTTAGAGACTCAAAAGACCACTGTGGTCCATCAGTCCTACTAGGGCAGTGGTTCTCAACCTGTGGGTCGCGACCCCTTTGGCGGTCGAACGACCCTTCCACAGGGGTCACCTAAGATCATCCTGCCTATCAGATATTTACAATTCATAACAGTAGCAACATTACAGTTATGAAGTAGCAACGAAAATAATTTTATGGTTGGGTCACAACATAAGAAACTGTATTTAAAGGGCCAGAAGGTTGAGAACCACTGGACTAAGGGCTTGTAAAGTCAGATAATCAATGTGCTTTTCACTAGGGTCCATTTTACAATGGACCCAGTGCATCCACAAGTTCACCCTGGGGTAATTTCCCCAGTTGTATAATTAGAATTAATATACTCAGCAACTGGTAGGATGCTGTGGGAAAGGAAGAGCTGGGTCACTTGGTATGTGTGTATCGTCAGCTTTAGTAGATACAGGCACAGTTTCCCAAAGTAGTACCAACTTACACTCCAATCAAGGGTATAGGAAAGTTCCAGTGGTCACAACAATACTTGGTGTTATTTATCTACCTTTCTCATTTCAGCCATTCCAGTGAGTATGCAGTGATATCTCATTTAGCTTTAATTTGCATTTTCCTAATAGCTAATAAAATGGAGCATTTTTCATATTTATTGATAACATGGATATTGCCTTTTGCGAAGTGCCTATTCAAGTGTTTTTCCCTTTCTTAATTGTCTTTTCCTTAATGGTCTGTAGGAGTTTTTTGTATGTCCTGGATACAAATGCTTTGCCAGATATATGTATTGCAAATATCCTCTCCCACTTTATGGGTTGTTTTTCACTTTCTTACTGTTTCTTTCAATAAACAAAAATTCTTGTTTTTAAGGCAGCCCAATTTAGTATTATTTTCCTTTTTTGTTAACACTTTTTACCTATTTAAGATACATTTTCCTACCCTGAAGTCATTAAGATAGTCTTCCTATGCTTTCATCTATAAGCTTCATCTTTCATATTAGGTTTATAATCCATCGGGGATTGTGTAAGGAATGGAATAGGAAACAAGATTTTTCTCCATATTGATATCTAATTAGCTCAGTACCATTAGCTTGATATGATCATTTCTTTCCCTATAAACTTCAAGATCTTCTGTCATAAATCAGGGTCTGAATGTATGTGGGTCAGTTTCTGTGGGTCTTTCTATTATGTTTCATCAGTCATTTGTCAATCTTCCACAAATAATACACTGAATTAACTGCTATAGCTTTAAAATACATCATGATATCTCATAGCATAAGTCTTCCAACTTTGTTCTTCTTTCAGGCTGTCTTGGCAATTCTTGGTTATTTGCATTTCCAAATTGCAAAATCAGTTTGTCAACTTCCACTAAAAGCCCGTTGGGACTTTGACTGGATTTTCACTGATTATATAGGTTATACTGAGAAGAATGTCTATCTTGAAAGTAATTAATCCTCCAATCAATGAACATGTTATATCCTCTATGTAGTTAGACCTTCTTGCATTGCAGTATTAGCAGTTATTGTACTGGTTCTCAGTATGGAGATCTTGCACATCTAAATAATAAAAGCCTAAGCAACCATTACAGTGGAACCAGAACAACCGGTCGCTATGATGCACACTGACCACCAGGCGACAGACTCTCAATGCAGGAGCTGCCCCCTAGTGGTCAGTGCGACACCACAGGGGGAGTGCCACTCAGCCAAAAGCTGGGCTCATGGCTGGCAAGCGCAGCAGTGGTGGCAGAAGCCTCTCCCACCTCCGCAGTAGTGTTAAGGAGCAGCGAGCTGAGCAGGCCCTAAGGAGCAAGGGGTCCCAGACTGTGAGAGGGCACAGGCCAGGCTGAGGGATCTTCCCTCCCGCCCCTGCCCCCTCTGCATGAATTTCGTGCACCAGACCTCAAGTATGCATATATACATAAGACACACCTTATTGATTTTTTCTAGATCTTCTATGGCAGTACTATCCAAAAGGAATATAATAAAAACCACATAAGTAATTTTAAATTTTGTAGGAGTTACATAAAGTAAAATAAAGTAATAATTTTAATAATATATTTTATTTAACCCAATATCTCCAGAATACTTTTATTTCAAAATACAATTAATATAAATATTATTAATATTTTACCTTTGGGGGGGGTACTATCTTCAAAATAAAGTATGTACCTTGTACTTAAAGCACTTCTAATTCAGATTAGCTGCATTTCAAGTGCTAACTAGCCACATGTGGCTGGTGGATATCATGTTGTATGGCATAATTCTATAGCCTTACTAATGTTTTCTGTCCACTTGACTTGTTTTCAATGATATAAATGTGTTGAAGTCTTCTAGTACTAGTGGATTTCCATTTATTTCTCCTTGCATATCCTGAAGTCTGTTTTATACAGATGGTTTCTGAATGTTATTTAGTTATTTAGTTCAGTTATTTAGCACATGGACAATTGTCACTATTGCATCATCATTGGATTTAGCATTATAAATTGTCCTCCTTTGTCTTGTTTCAATGCTCTTGGCCTGAATTCCACTCTCATAACCCTTGCTTTCCTTTTTGCTTCCATTTTTCTTGGCAAATATCTGTCCATTCCTTAATTTTTAGCCTTTTACAATTATTGTTTTTCTATACAGCATAGAGTAGGGTTTTCCTTCCCAAGTCAATAGAAAATTCTATTTAATAGATGGGTTAACATTTATAGATATAACATTGTCATACTACATTATAATTATGGTATTATATTAACTCAATTTCTCTATTTGGTGGGTCTTTAAACTTTTTTCTGGTATTTAGAAAGATTTGTATTCTTGTGCCAGTTCTTTCCATTTTTCCTTGTCTTTAAAGTCTAATAGTTTAATTAGAATATGCTTTAGAGTTGACACTATTCCAGGTCAATACTCTCAACTATCTAGTGTTTTTCTGCTATTGTTTAATGCTTTTATTAAATTGTCATTTAAATTTATTCTTCCTTGGGCATCTTGCAATTTTCGTCTTTATTTCTGATATGATTTTGTCATTTCCTTCTACTCCCTCATTGAGTTCAATCAACTCTCTTCTTTTTGTGTTGTGTTGTATTGTGTATGTGTGTGTGTATGTGTTATTTCTGTTCTTATTTTTTTAAATTTCTGATTCTAGGCTATTAAAACCCAGATAAATAATTTTACTTCTTCTTTTCTTTTAGGTTTCTGTATTAAAATGTTCTACATTAAACCAATTAAATATAAAGGTTCTATCAAGAAGGGAGAAAAATTGGGAATTCTGTTGCCCTTGCAGAAAGTTTATCCTGGCATACAATCCCACATACACATTGAAAACTGTGACCTGAGTGATCCCACCCGGTACCTATAAATGAAGGCAGAGGACTGATCATCACGCTAGAAAGCCATCTCCCTAAAACCTGAATGCATACCCTGCTTTCCAAGAAACTTATGTTCAAGTAGAAACATGATAAGTGCAAGGAAGAAAGCAGTATTTTGATTTCAACTCACTGCCACTTTCATATTTTTTTGTGTCAACTAATTTCTCATGGCTGTCTGAACTTTTGGTAACTTATATCTGGGGTGGTGGCTTTTTCTTTCTTAATATTTCTTAGTCCTAAATACGTACAATAAATACACACGTAAATTCAAGTTAGTCCAGACTGCATTTTTAATGATTCTAAAACTAGACTTTTGCTTAGGGAAAAAAAAAAGCCTTAATCTGTATTTATGGTAAAAGAACAGAGGTTTACAATGCTGAACACTCATACATACTGAATAGGTATAAACTGAATAAATTGGAGGCTTCTTTTGAGTTAAGGTTGTGGAGAATTTCAGCAATCTCCTTAGGTTTGTCAAAATGGTTGGAGCGTGAGCTGCTTGCATGAATAGAACAGAATTCACTGGTCTTTCTATTTCCACAGTCCCACATTCTATGTAAGTGGTAGATCTTTCAAGTAATGAATAATGGCAGTCTAAGAAAACATGTAATATTCTAGATTTCAGTATGATTGCATTACAAGGCATACTAGAAAGAGAAAGAGTTCTATCCTAACCTGAAGTATCTCAGAGAAACCAAGCCAGTCAGCCTCATCTAGACACATGCGTCCAATAGCTACTTATTTCTACACATCATTGCATACCTAAATTATTATTTATTGGTTATATTGGCAACAGGTGCCAACGTGAAATAACTATACAAATATTTAAAGGACCAGAAATAATTATGGCTCCCCAGATTTCAGTCTGTCAGTAAAAATGAATAAATTGAACTCATAATTCTGAAAATATCTTTCATGAATTTTTGCTTAAATCCTTTTGGAGTGTAGAAAACTCCAGCAGAATGACTCCATTCTTAGTGTAGATATGCTAGAGGAAATTAATTGAACTTAACTACTGGTGAGAAGTGGCTGCAGTTGTATACTAGGACATAGGTATAAGAATGTTCATTACATCACTATTTGACAGATCAAAACCTGGAACAACTCAAGTGCCCATCAACAGTGAGATGGACAAATAAATTGTGGTTATAGAATGGAATATTACATAGCACTCATAATAAATAATCCTCAGCTAAAGACAAAATGAATGAATCATAGCAATATTCAGTAAAATCTCGATATAATGGGCCATTTCGGGCGAGGGGGTGTCCGTCATAAAATAAGGTAGTTTTGCTGAATGCATATGTCAAAAAATTCACAAATTAGTTAACCTGTCAGTCTTACGTAGACACGCTTGTGTAATTAAAATTAAGTATCATGAAAAGTTTAATTTCACAGAAAAGTTTCCTATATGTAATCCAGTAATTTTAAATTTATGCTGAGTAGGCCTAGTAAATGCATGCATTCACCAGTCAGCACAAGTCAACAAATGCACACGCCTGGGGCGTGGCTTAGCACGTGGGAACATCAGCTGGCATATGTTAAAACTGCTATACAAAGTTACGCCATGCTACAACAGAACTAATTACCACCCATGATGATTACGTGCTAATCGTTCAATGAACATTGTTGAGCAGTGACTGTTGGATTTAAATATATAGACCATCATTTTAGATATATAACATTTATTTATGTTGGCAAAATTACTAGTGTTTTTTTCCAAGATATGGCCTATTTGTTAAAATTTGTTAAAAATCACAGTGAATTAATAATAAAAACCAGCCTGTTAACTTAATTGTAAGCAAATCTTGGTTAAACGCATTTTAAAATTAAGAGGGTGTTAATTTTCACATATGACACATGGGCTAGGAATTTCGTTCATTAAATCCGAAGTTTGTTAAACGGAAGTCTGCAAAAATCATGGGCTTACTGTAATACGAGTTAAAAAAAAAAAAGTCCAAAAGATCAAATATAGCATGAATACTCCTTTTATAAAGCCACAACAGTTAAAACTACAACATAATTTTTAGGAACACATAATTATGCGATAAATACACATAAAAAAGAAATCAAACAAATAATGAACACTAGTTACCTAAGGACTTGACAGGACAGAAAAACTCCGGCAAATTTAAGTTACTATACTGCTGTAGTTTTACAGTTGGGAGGTGATTTCATGAGTATCTATTATTATAAATTATATGTCATAGATATAACAGGACTTGCAGAGGGGTGTCCAGGGAAAAGAGTTAATGATGGTTCTCAGATAGTTTAGAGACTACACAAGGCATGCCCCGTTAGATATTATTCCCTACTGTGTTATACAAGGCTAGCAAATTAAGAATTTAAGTTAAAAAACAACAACTATAACCAGCACTGCTTGGTTTGATAACCCACCTCATTTATCTCCACAGTGCCAAATAACTTTAGAGTGCCTCTAAAAGTTACATTTGTTTTCAAAGGACAAAAGCTATGTTTCCATTGAGAACATAAAACAAGAATACAGCCCAGACTTTAAAGAGCTCTACAATGCTTAAATAATGAAATACATAGCCTTCTAAATACTCAACCTTCTGAAATGATTCTTTTAAAAACCAGACTCGTTACCTGGATGGAGAGCTTCCCCAAGAGAGAGCAAGAACTGTGCCTTCTGCCTAGCATTCCACAAGCACGCTCACATCTGTTGGACGGAAATGCAGACTTTAGACTTTAGTCTTTCTTATGAAGAACTAGAAGACAGCGCCCTCTGGTGTATTATATCAGAGTTTTGTTTTCTTTTTAAATTTCTGTTTCTTTCAGGTTGGAGTGTGAAAATGTTCCGTGTAAAGTATTATAAAGGTTCAAATGACAGAGAAGTAATAGTACTAAGTTATTTTCCCTTAGTGAAAGGAATTATAATACTTAAAAATTGTGGTGTCAAGTATTAAGTTTATTGACTATAAATAATGTGAATAAAATCAATTTTTATTAAAAAAATTTTTTTTTTGCAGAAAGGTAATTTAACGAAAATATAGGATAAGTGGTCAATTTAAAGAGCCAGGCCTATAGAGGGAAGAATTCTTATATCCTGTGACTTAAATACTTGTCACATTTAGCAGTATATCAACAGCAATATATGTATCAAATATGCATGTCATATATGCATATGTTAAAAAATTCACAAATTAGTTAGTTTACCTGTCTTTCTTATGTAGACACATTTGTGTAATTAAAATTAAGTATGCATGAAAAGTTTAATTTCACAGAAAAGTTTCCTATATGTAGTACAGTAATTTTAAATTTATGCTGAGTATATACTATGACTTATATACTTGTCACATTTAGTAGCATATCAAAAGCAATACATATAATTTAAAATCTGCCCAAATCCCTAGTATATAGCATCATACAAATAAGCCCATGAAGGTTTATAAGGAAGGAAAAACAAAAATTTGAGAATCTTATTTTTGTGTCTCCTCAGTTACAACCTATATTTACATTTTGCCTACAAAATTATTCTAACTTTTCCAGAACCCTTTAGCAAACTCAAAAACACAAGATTAACATGAAAAGGTTGCTTACAGAACTAAGATACTTTTAAAAGCCTAAAGCTCAAAATCCATCTAATATCAATCTCTTTCATTTATCTAGAATCCTCTAATCTTAGGCAAACAGTACTTTTCATGGACTTCCACAGTACGTGGAAACATTGTCATTAAAGGAAGCATCAAGAATACTCCATATTTCCTCGTCTTGTTTTTGGTTGTCCTCAAAAGGTTTGCTCTTCAGTTTGTCAACCCAATAAGACCAACCAGGGTCATTTAATTGAGCTGATGAGTTTTACTCTGAGTTTTGCTCCAAGAGTCATTACAGCACTCAGTTCTCTAGATTCAACTACTGGGCCACTGAAGATCATATTTAGAACAGCAACTTTTCACCCACTGTAAGAGGGCACTTGTACTCATTATCTCTCTCTATGGTGAGCTATGAGGATAAACTCCCCCTCAATCTCCCTTTTCCTCTAGTCCGTTTGCTTCATTATCCTCTAGTGCAAACACCACTGGACTCTATCACCTTATCATTCAGGCATATATACTTTATATATTTTCTTACTGATTATCAGAGAGAGAAGAAGGGAGGGAGAGAGAGAGAGGAAGAGGAGAAAGAGAGAGAAACATTGATAAGAGGAACAGCATCCATCGGTTGCCTTCTGCATGCCCTCTACTGGGGATCAAGTCCACAATCTGAGATTGTGCCCTGATTTCTGGGTCGACACTCAACTGCTGAGCCACACTGGCAAGGCCAGGGATATATATTTTTTAATACCAGATTTATGTCTTCAGTATGTCCATCATTACAATGATCTCCAAACAGTTTGACCCCTCCCTCTCAGGCCATTTCCTTTATGATTGTTTGTCCTGCTATTCTAATCAGAGTTAAATTTCCCTATTATGTGCTGCTTCTGCACTCTAAGAGAGTGCAGAATTCTTAAGCTATGGCTAATATAATTCTGCAATAATAACTATCTTTAGGAAATTGGTTTTATTTTTCAACCAGTAATATCAGCTCTAATAGCATTTATTTAGTGTGCACTAATATACAATACACTGTTTTGAGAAACTTGAACTTGAAAGTAAATGAAATGAGATGACTGTCCTTACAGAACTCAGTGACAATGAATGCGGTACAGTGGTTAGAATGTATGCATAAGCAGTCTCTAAATAAAGGAATATAAAATGTGCTATTTCTTATCACATTGCATTCTGATTTCCTAATAGGTGATAATATTTTTAAATGTTTTCCTGATAACAAAAGATTGTTGCATAGTAGCTGGAAGCTCCATCCACTTGCTCCCAACCCCAGAGCAAATTGCAGCTGAACTGCAGAGAAATCAGTTAAAGAGTTCTGATCTAAAATATTGAGAGCAGAGAACACAGAGGGAAGACAGGAGGAGATGCAGAGAGGACAAGCCCCTTGTGCAAGTCCTCGATATTCCTACAGAGTACAGTTCCATTGGGGGAAGGAAGAGCAGCTCAGGCAGGGACATTCAAGATGCAAGACCCAAGAAAGACCCAGTCTCTAGAGGCCCTGCCCGCTGGACTACTTGGGGCTCTGCCCTGCTCTGCAGAGCTTCAGATAAATTGCAGAGAGCCAGGCAGGGACAGTGACTTGGCTTCACTAGAGAAACTCCCAGCAGGTCTGGGGCTAGCACATCAAGTGGCAAGCTTCAGACATCAGAGCAAAATCCAGCTAGGTCCACAATCAGCAGATACAAAGGGTGAACCCACATCTGTATAACAGTTGGCATGACATGGTTGGGATTGAGCCTCACAGTCAGCTAGCCCAAGGGCTGAGCCCACCCACAAACAGCAATCAAGACCTAATTATAATAGGAGGGCCCACATTACCCACACAAGAGGCATTCCTAGAGCACCCAGCTCAGAAGATCAAGGAGACTATACCACTAGGTCCCACAAGACATTACAGAAGGCCACCCATCAGGACTGGGAGTCATAGCAGTTCTATCCAATACACAGAAACAAACACAAAGAAACAGCAAAAATGGGGAAACAAACAGGCCCCAAAGGAAAGAACAGGAGGACTCTTCAGAAAAGGAACTAAATAAAATGAAGGCAAAACAATGTATCAGAAACAGACTACAAAGTAATGGTTTTAAGAATCCTTAACAGCATGAAATAAGACATAGAAATCATAAAAAAAGAAAAAAACCCAACCAGAAATGAAAAATAACGTATCTGAAATAAAGAATACACTGGAAGGAATAAACAGTAGGTTCTGGGAAGCAAAGGATTAAATCAGCAAATTAGAAGACAAGGTGGACAAAAGTCAGTCAATCAGAGCAGCAAATCTAATGATCAAAATAAACTAATGGACAAAATGGGACCAGAGACATGGATACATGGAACAGACTGACAGATCTTAGAGGGGAGAGGGGTAGGAGGACTGGGAGAGATTAATCAAAGAACATATACCCATATACGCATAACCCATGGACACAGACAATAATGTGGTGAAGACCTGGGTGGGACAGGGACTGAGT
The DNA here is from genome assembly GCA_004026665.1 of Murina feae. Taxonomy (NCBI): domain Eukaryota; kingdom Metazoa; phylum Chordata; class Mammalia; order Chiroptera; family Vespertilionidae; genus Murina; species Murina feae. Next base: position 40,294 of record PVJC01000552.1, read on the forward strand.
TGGGGGCAGGGGGGAGAATGGGGGCTATCTATAATAATGTTAATGATAAAATATATTTTCCTGAATATTTAAAAATATTCAAAACTGGAAAATAATAAACATTTCTAATTTTCTTTTTAATTTTATTTCTTAGAATTAAATTTAAGATTTGAGGGGAACAAGTTTTAAAAAGAAAGTACCTAAATAAAATGTACTGAGTGCCTATTATAGTGTTAAATATGATGCTAGATGCTGGGGACACAACAGTGAATAAAACCCAATAGTGATCTTACACTGTGAAACAGAATAAGCAGATAATCACACAAGTAAATGGCAAATTACAATAGTGATACACATCACATGGAAAGCCACAGAGTGCTGAGAGTCATGAAGACTTCCCTGAGGAAAAGACATCTGACAGAAAGATCTGAGGGAGCAAAGAGAGTACTCAAAGTAGAAAGAATTATATGTACCAATACCTTCTGACTAAAGAGTGCATGACAGTCTTAAGGACCTGAAAGAGAATGGGAGCAAAAGGGCAAGGGGCAGTTTGGTGGGGAGAACATGAGAGCAAAGTGCAGAGAAGTCAGGTCTTACAGTATCTTGTGGGTCATTTTAAAGGTATAATTCTATCCTAAAGTTAATACATAGCCATGAAGGAGTTTTTCTGTGTTACTGATTAGATTATAAGATCACTATGCAAAGGATTTGGCAGCCTTTCAGATACATAGTAATACATCAGTAAACGCTGATTCCCTCCCAGACACTCTGCAACATTTACCTTTTTAACTCAGTAGTGTATTTAATCAATGAACACAGTATCTTAATAAAATGAATGAATATTATTTCACTTTAGTTTATTATCAATTTTCTCCCAAGTTAATGTAATAAAGTAGAATTCCAAGTGTATTGGAAATTAAACGTTGTTTATTAAATCATAATACGATCTTACATAGTACTGAAAATGAAGTATAATTAACTCAGCCTCTATATCTATATTTTGATTTTACTCTTAGTTTTTAATATACATATTTTATAAAATATATTAAAATTAATATGAAACAAAACAAGTAAAATAATATAAAGTTGTAAATAGCATAATTTAAGGGAGCCTACGCTCAATATTATAAATTTATTCAGCAAGGTAAAATATTCCTTCAAGGAAGGCTAAGAAGCTCATCTAGAAACGGTAGTTTTTAGCATATCAACTATCTAACCACAGCACAGTCTCTGTGCCCTTTTACTAAAATTTCTGGCTTCTCAAATTTCTTGTATTTTTTCCTGTGTTTCTGCTGCAACCTATTAAGACAATTTACAAACGATGAAACATTTTACCTAAAATATTTCAGCAATGCCTCTTAAAACTTACATTTGCATAGACTGAAAGAAGCTCATCTTACCGATTAAAAAATAGTTAAGCATCTTTGGTATTCAATTACCAGACAGGCATGACATCAGGGAACCATATTCTTCCCAGGTGTTTGGAGACTTCAGTGTGAATTTCATCGAGGCTATAATTGTCATCAGGGATCAAAACCTCCTCCATTATAGATAGCTGGGTTAGCCTTCTCCCACACAGTCTTACAAACTCAATGAATGCACTGCAGTTAACTTCACATTCACTGAGGCCCAAGGCTGTTAAGTTTTTACAGTGTTTAGCAATACAAATAAGCTCATCATCAAGAGTCTGCAGACCATTGGCACATACCACTAACTCAATCAGTCGCGGGCAGTTAAGACCGACCCGTCCTAGAACGGCTTTGCTTACTGAACGACCAAAATAAAGGTGAGTAACAGGGGTTTCTTCTTTGAAGAACGTCTCAAATTCCTCTTCATACAGAAAGAAGTACATAACGATATTAACTCCAGGGGAGTGTTTAGTAAGTGCATCCCAACTTTGTTTCTTAATAGAATAAAATTCAACTTGTCCAGGATTTTCACTCACAACATCAATGCGAAGATGCTCAAGGTTAACATGAGTCTCGCTTGAAAGTGCCAGGAGAAGGTCATCACTTAGCATGTAGTAATTTAACGCCAGTTCTCTAAGGCCTTGGCAATGATCAGCCACACAAAGGATTCCTGCGGGAAATGGGGAAAAACTCTTAAGAACGAAGATCACGCTAATACAACATTTTTGTCAATTTACATTTGTAATTAGTCATTATTTACTAAAATAGGCAAGATATACATAATTATCTAATCTAACAAAAGAGTAATATGCAAATTGACCATCACTCGAGACACCTAAGCCATGCCCACCAGCCAAGCCACACCTCCCAGCCAATCAGAGTGGCTGTATGCAAATTAACCCAGCCAAGATGGAGGCCAGCAACCACGGAGCTAGAGCAAACCGGAGGCTTCTGTTGCAACTGCCTGCCTAGGCTGGCTGAGCCTCTGGTCACGGTAACAATGTTTGGATTATAGAAGCCACGGAGCTGAAACAAACAGGAGGCTTCCTTACCTGCCTAGGCCTCAGTTTAAAGCAACAGTGTTTCAATTATAGAAGATAAATAAATCCCAGAAACCTGATTCCAGCCAGCCTCACTGGGCTGGGACATTGGGTCAATGGGAGTTATGGGCAGCCTGAAAACGGCCCTCAGCTCCTCACCCAGGCTGCCCAGGCACTCCAGTAGGGACCCAAAACCTGAAGAGACTGCATTCAGCCTGAAAATGGCCCTCAGCCCCTCACCTAGGCTGGCCACACTCCAGTGGGGTGAGGGTCCATACTGGAGGGCTTGGCCAGCCTGCAAACAGCCATCAGCTCCTCACCCAGGCTGGCCAGGCATGCCAGCAGGTGGACATCCCCCAAGGGGTCCCAGACTGCAAGAGGGTACAGGCCGGGCTGAGGGACCCCCCGAGTGCACAAATTTTTGTGTACTGGGCCCCTAGTGTATATATGTATGTATGTATGTATATTATGTGTATATATATATATATATATATATATATATATATATACACACACACACACACACACACACACACACACACACACATATATGTTTGTGTAATATATATAACTACAATACTCTTAGGAGAAGCAATTCAAGCTATCTCTAGCTTACAGATCAAAATTTCTTTTATAAAAGTTTAATAAATTATATTTCAGAAGCATGTAGTTTTCAATAAGAAATTGCGTTGTTACTATTACTATAAAAATAAGCATCATGCAAGTTTAAAAAATATATAACCCACCATCAGATGAAACATGAGGACAGCTACTCATTTTTAGGAGTCTTAGAGTATCACTATTATTGGCCACGAGAATCTTCAGTGAGGGGTCATCCACTGGTGTGCCTTCGATTTTGATTGATGACAATGATTTTGAGTTGACAAAAACAACTGTAAGTGCTGACACAAAATGTGACTTGCACAGCAATAAGAAAAAAATTATGAAAACATTATTTAAAGATCTACAGCTTCAAATAATTCATTAAAATTATTATATCAACATATTCTAATAATAGCATAGTAAAAGACATCAATGTGACTGTTTTTCATAACACCATTAGCCAATAAAAGACATTTTTCTAACAAAGTGTAGTTTTTTAAGTACTCTTATAATTCATAAATGGAACAATGAGAAAGGAAAAAGTTTCAAAGATTTCATGTCTTTCAACTATTTCAATCTTCAGGATTTAGATTTCAATATTAAAAGGATGTAATCTAATCTAATAAAAAAGTAATATGCAAATTGACCCACACTCTGTTACACCAACGAGCCATGCCCATGAGCCATGCCCACCAACCAATCAGGAGCAAATATGCAAATTAACGCAACTAAGATGGCGGTGCCCAGTCCACCTCAGCCCTGCAACTGAAGTAGCCAGGCCTTTTAGCCAGGCAGGTGGTGAGGGAGACAGGGGGGGCCTAGGGGCAGAGCCATGAATTGCAGGAACCTGGGAAGGGGTGGAGCCAGCGATCAAGGGGAGTCTTCTGCCCAGGCCTGCAGCTTCAGGCAGAGAGCCCCGGCATAGGAAGGGGTGGAGCTAGCCATTGCAGAGGTCTTCTGCCCAGGCCTGCAGCCTCGGGCAGAGACCTCCGGCCTGAGAAGGAGCAGAGCCCACCATTGCAGGGGTTGGGGGGGTCTTCTGCATCCTAGGCCAGAGGCTACAGGCCTGGGAAGGGGCAGAGCCGGCAATTGCAGGGGTTTGGGAGTCTTCTGCCCAGGCCTGCAGCCTCAGGCAGAGGTTATAGGCCTGGGCAAGGGTGGAGCTGGGATTGGACGGGCAGGGGTGGAGCTGGTGATCAGAGTGAACTACAGAGGAAACACCTTTTCTTAATGCTCATTTCCTAAGCCCCCTGTATGCCACTGGTAATATTCTTAGTGACTTGGGTAATAAGAATCCCTAAAGGCGATCCAGGGTTTTTCCACCACACTCCTGGAGAGAAAAAATGAAGACCCACTGATGAAGGGCTAAGAAATGTCATATCCTGCCCTAGCCAGTTTGACTCAGTGCATAATGCATGCCTCAGCCTGCTGACTGCAGGGTCTGGGTTCAATTCTGACCAAGGGCATGTACCTAGGTTGCAGGTTCCTCCCTGGCTGGGGCCCAGGTCAGGGTTCATGCAAGAGGCAACCAATCAAAGTGTTCTTCTCACTTTGATGTTTCTCTCTGTCTTTCCCTTCTCTTCCACATTCTCTAAAAATCAATTGAAACATATCCTTAGGTGAGGATAAAAATAGAAAAAAAAAGAAAGAAATGTCATATCCTATGAAAGACACATCTTGAAAATGCCTAAAGAAAGTTGTCATTTTTTTATGGTGAAGGGACTGGAGTCCGTGTTAATGAAAACACCTTGGTGGCTGCAGTGACTGGCAGTGTCTGTAGCAGTGGGGTGATGGGGCTGGTGGCTTCCCCTGATTAGCCTGGTCACCTCCCACAAAGGGAGGCCAGACTGCAGCTTAGGCCCGCTCCCCATGAGGAGCAGGGAGTGAGCCTAAGTCGTCAGTAGGACATCCCTTGAGGGCTCCCAATATGTGAGAGGGGGCAGGCTGGGCTGAGGACCTCCCCCCAGTGCATGAATTTCATGCACTGGGCCCCTAATTATGTATATTACAGTCTGCCAGCCAAATCTAGTCCACAGTCTGTTATTGTATAGCTCATGCGTTAAGAATGGTTTTTACATTTTTAAAGTTGAAGGCTATTTCGTGACATGTGAAAATTATATGAAACTCTTTGAGTGTCCATAACTAGCTACTGTAACACAGCCATGCTGCTTCCAGTATGTGTTGTTTATTTTGCCTTTCACCCTGTGCTAGATGCGTAGAGTTGATAGTACTGTACCAATAGGGTTGTAGCAAGACTGCGTGAGCCTAAAATATTTACTATCTGTATCTGTTCAACCCTTGCCCTAGAAGAAATATAATTCTTATCTGGTTTATTCTCTCCTATATATCCAGCACCTACAATAGTATCTGGCACATAGTAGAAGGTCAACAAATATTTGTTGATGAATAAACCAATAAATGATGCCATTCTTTAGGGACATGCTCTTTGCTGGCAAATTAAAAGTATGTTTTGAAACTTTCTGTTTTAAATATTGACAAACTCAAACTTATTTATAGTTTGAACTCAAAATGGGTGGAGTTTCACAAGTTTTCACAACTAGTATTTTTGGACATGGATAAAAAGCCTGGCAACCACATCCAGGCACGATCGCTTTTCCTTTTTCAAAATCTATTTGGATTTACCAACAGTTCTACCTTCCCTTTCAGAATGATCAAATTGGTTGTAAATCATAATTTATTTATAATTAATTGTTAAGTGATTTACAAATTTTTAAACAGCGGATGACTAGACCTTTTTGCGAAATTTGATGATGCCAAAAATTGTTAGGAAACATAAATACATCACTCCTCTTCATTAAGAAATATAAGGTTCTCCCCCCCCCCCCCCCCCCCTTAATCAACTCTCAGCGGACTCTTTTAGTCCTGAAGGACATGGTGAAAGCATTAGAGTACAGGTTTCCTGTTTTTCAAAAGTTTGCTTTACACCACTTCACTCTTACACAGACCTACATTAGCACCTGTTTTCTCAAACCGAAAGAAATCCAGATATTTCACTGATACGAAAAAAGACAACAAGCTAAAGTAATGCTCAGCATCTGCTGGGCAGCGAGTCGGAGAGGCAGCGCACACCTTGAGCAGGGCAAGGGCCCCGCCAAGCCCCTTGTCCAGGAGCCGCACGGCATCTCAGCATCGAGCGCCACAGCTTTGACCTGTGTCTGCGAGCATCTGTGCTTCATTTTCACGTGTTTTGTGCATCTGTTAGGAAGATGCAGCCTAAGGTAATAGCTTCTTCACTTTATGCCATTTCGGCTTAAAAAAGAGATTTCATTGGAAAGCTCTGCTTTTGGATAGCAGGGAAACCTGTGCAAATTTTATTAGAGAACAATATATTCTCTTAGCACTTCTTACGTCTAACAAAATGCTGTACTTTTATCTTATTTTCCCTTAGTTTACAAATGAAAAACTGAGGCTTAGAGAGATCCACAACCCTCCTAGAAGCCACAGAGCTCATTTTACTGTAGAGGCAGAGCCTGACATGAAGCCTGCTCATGGCCCTGGCCTCTCTCCGGTGTCAGCATCAGCTTACCCAGAAGCTGGCTCTTAAAGCTGATGTGTAACATGAGAGACAGCTTAGAATTTAAGAATTTTAGGCTCATCTGATCCATAGTTTATCAACAAGAAAATAACTATTTAGAAGTAGTACATTTTCATCTGATTAATTGTATTACTCTAATCCCCAAATGACCCATTTTTTTTCCAGCACATCTCTTAAAAAGACAAACAAGCTAGCAGAAATGCTTGCTAAGAGAGCCATGACCTAGTTTATGAGGGAGAAGATGTTACTATTCCTCTATCCTCTTCTATAGGAAAGTTTCCATTAGCCAGTTTTATTGACAACCATAATTTAGTGCTCATTATGTATCAAGTCTGGATTTATAATGGTAAACAAATTAGAATCTCTGCCTTCAAGAGTTTATGATTTAGTCGGGGGAGAAGAGAGTAAATATATTAAATAAGTACGGTATTTCCAAGTCCTGACGAATGATACAAAAACACTCAAATGTTGTAATAGAGTAGAGAGTAGCTGGAGGAACGGGTGTTTTAGCAAGTGGTAGAGGATGGCCTCTCTGAGAAGATGGCATTCAAGCTGAAGCCTGGATGAAGAGAAGACAGTCACTGGTTTTTGTGGCAGAGACTGCTGGTTGCTTCTAACCACCATTCATCCTTTTCTTTGGTAATCTAGTCCCAACATTTAGCTGGACACCCTGACACCCAGCTGAAAGACCCTCCTAGCCTCCGGAAACCTGGTGTGGCCAGCCCCTGGGCTTAATTTCTGGCCTGGGAGACAAACAGAAGCAACATGCGACATTATGGCTAGTGTCCCTGAAAAGGAGAGGGCATACCCCGCCCCCCCTCCTTGCTCCCATCAGCTGTCTAGAATAAGGACGTGACGGCTGGGGCTCAGAAAGCCGTCTTAGACATTGAAAATGAAGAAATGCCTTGGAGAAAATGCCTGGAGGAAGCCTGGATTCCAGGCAACTTCATACCAGCTATGGACTGTGTCACTGGGGATTCTTTAACGTAAGAGAAATAAGCTTCAGTCATGTGTTTTAAGCCACGGTTGTTCTGGAGTGTCTATTACATAGACTCACACATCATCCTAACAAATACAGTTTATTTAGTCAGAGATTACACTGTTCCACCTCCAAAGAGAGACTCCAGAGTGACAGACACCTATTTGCTGGCCCTGTATGCCTTATATTCAAAGTAACTAAGTAAACAAGCACTTGAAAATCGTATCACTAACTTTATATTAATGATATTTACTGGGGAAACAATGACTAAAATATACCTAAAGAATGAAACCATGAATAAGCTATTTCAGCAAAAGTAAGTGCTAGTCAACAGAAAATTGCTTTAAATAATTCTTTGACTACAAGTAGAATACTGTCTGTTTTTAGGAAAAGAATCCTTTCTACCAGTTTGACAAGAATTTTAGTATATCCTACAAAAAAGCATAGCATCTTTACCTTCGACATGTTCATAAAACTTGGCTTGGCTGTTGAAATCAAGCCCAAGGTCTGGATAGAACAATTTACCAGCTGAGACAGTATATTACAGGCAGCTTCTGCTGACTCAGTACTACTGTCAACCTAAAAAGACAATTTAAATCTTAATCTCATGAAGGTCAAACTTATCAGAAAGTTACGGACAAATACTTATTTAACAGAATTCATTTGCAAAACTGTATTTAGCCTTCGAGCTATAAAATAAATTAGTATTTTCTCTTCATACAAAACGTCTCAAATAAAAAAGTAAGAAATAGAGATTATGGAAAATTAACTTTGTAAGCACTTCCTACTTTCAAATCTTTTACAATTACCTGAATTTTAATAATAGCACCCAGGTGAAGGAAACTGAAATTTAAGTGATTCAATTATAGCTCAAGTTCCACCTCTCAATCTGTGCAAATAACTACAGAACAACAGGAAATAGTTTGAGATAAAATTCTGCAAAATTCACTCCACTGCTTAACATAAGAATCTTAGGTATTAAAAATACTAGTAAAATATGTCGAGGTTTCCATGGGATCCTTATTTTTCTTACCTTAAAGCTGACATACTGGAGATGGGTAGCATGCTTTTTAATAATCTGCTGAATGAGATCAGGGTGAGTGGACTTAAAATATGAAGTTGCTGGCTGATTCAGTTCAAATTCAAACTTTCTCCAAAGGTCAGGAATATGAAAAACTTCATTCCATCTCCGACAGACGGAAGATGCCCGAGCCCGATCTATTAGAGGAAGATACTGAAAAATGTGTAATACTACATGAAGAGGCAAACTCCCCCAGTCTGGAAGAGCAGGGTACATAGGAGTCTGGTTGAGAGAAGAGTAGAATCCAAGTTTTGACTGTTTCATTGCTGGTGACGACGGGACAATTTTATTCACAACAGATAAATTGTGCCTCTTCATTCTGTAAACATTAAAAAAGTATTATGTGATCATTTTTCCACATTCCGATTATATGTTTGTACTCGAATTGTACAGAAGAACGGTTTAAAACAGTGAAAAACAGTTTAAGACTATTTTAAAAGTGATCTTCCATTTTCATGAATTGGTAAGTACTGCTATATGCTGGGGGTACAGAGCTCAGTGAGAGGAAACCTGCCCGCAGAGGGCTGTCGCCAAATGGTGAAATGCTGTGATAAATGCCCTCACAGAGACTGGAACAAGGAGCAAGGCAAGGCTACGTGGTTGAGTTTGTATGTGGGAGGGCATCGCTGGGGAGGCTTCAAGGCGGCAACGTTCAAGAAAACTGTGTATGTCCTAGGTTTATTCCTGGTCAGTTATTGTGTTCTTATTATCCCCTACTCTAAGGTGACCAGACGTCCCGCTTTTGGCAGGACAGTCCCAATTTTAACAGTTTGTCCCGTGGCATTTTAAAAAAGTCCCGATTACCCTTTGCAATATTTTAAGTAATAATAAATTTTAAAAAAATAAAAAAGAAAAAAGAAGAACAGCCCCCCCCCCCCCTCGGTCAATGGTATACTGCTTTAAATCTGGTCACCTTACCCTACCCAGAAGGATGTATCACATCGCAATTGTGCTAAGAACTTCTGGGGGAACTAGGGGATAGTAAAACACAATTAAAAGCATAGGTCTCAATGAGTCCCAGCTCTGCCACTTACTAACATGGGATCTTGTCTGAGAAAATCAATTTTGGCCTCAGTCTCCTCATCTGAAAAGCAAGGAGGACAACAGTACCAACGTGTAAGGTTGTTGTAAGAATTAAAGCATATTTAAGTCCCAACACGTAGTAAGTGCTCAATAAATGCTATAGTTGTTGTTATTTTAAATTGTCCGATGCATTTTTCTGAACCAATTTCATTAAGTTGAAGCACAATTCTAATAAAAAGTCAAATGAGCCCTAACCTGTTTGGCCCAGTGGATAGGGCAACAGCCCGCGGACTGAAAGTTCTCGGGTTCTATTCTGGTCAAAGGCATGTGCCTTGGTTGCGGGCACATTCCCAGCAGGAGGTGTGCAGGAGGCAGCTGATCGATGTTTCTCTCTCATCGATGTTTCTAACTCTCTATCCCTCTCCCTTCCTTTCTGTAAAAAATCAATAAAAAAATATTTTTTAAAAAAGTCAAATGATCTGTTATAATTTTCAGATGATACCAAGGACACAAGAGCTCGAGAGAAACTGGCCATGGCAGGGACAAAGTCTGATAAGCAACACACATGACTGTTTCCCGCCAATGAAAAATAACAAAGGAAAGAGCATTCTTCTCCAACAGAAAGAAATGATAAGTCTCCAGGTATTAGGCAGCCTGAAATACAACTAAGCTGCAATAAATTTCAGGTCCAGATATTCCCAAGTATCTCATACATGTTCTTACATAAAAATCTGAAGCATTTTACATGTACGATTATTTGAGAGGCAAAATAATGGTAAGAGTACTTTTGAACGTTAATTTTGGTTGACTATTCAATCGTCTTTTCACCCTTCATTGCCAGGGACGTATATGTGGAAGATTCAGTGTCATAATTAAAACATACCTTTAAATCTAATGAAATAGTTATTTAATATGTAAATACTCTGTCTTGTGAGTCACTCTGTCTGATGAGAAACATTTCTTAATCACAATATAGAGCTGGATCCCACAAGCAGGACTGACCTAGTCACTGAACAAAATAAAGGCCATCTTTCAGGATTGGAAAATGGAAACGGAAAGCAAAAACAATTGCAAAGCTATGTGTCTCAAGCATCAGGCAAAAGTGCTACCACCTACCTTTCAATCTGATTAAAATCCCATACACGATGGAGAACTGGTCTAACAATACAATGCAGAATATGTGAAACTGCTGACATCAATAATTCATATGCTATTTGAAAAAGCCGATTTATTCCTTAATGCTAATTTCCTAAAATAACATATGATTGCTCGGGGAAGGTAAAGGAACTGACACTGGATTCTAAACCCTCATGTAGAGAACATTTATCAACATTTTGCTTCTGACAGTTTTATTTGGCAGCTTTTAGAATAGATAAAATTTCACTAAGGTATTACCAAAAAGTCATCCTCAATGTATTTCCTTACTAGCAAAGCAATGAAGCCAAAAATAAAACAAAGACTTTTTCAAAATGCCAGGTTAAAAAAAATCACCTTGCAATTCTAGACAAAGCAATTGTGCTGTATAGTAAATCTGACCATGTGTAATATGAACTGATTGCTAAAATTGCTTATTTAGTAAAATCATTAAATTGCCAAGTCACTGATAGAATCACCATAACTAAAGGATTATGTACCAAAGATAACGTTTAAATTTTGTTTTTTCCTTGTGTACATTAGCTTTCAGAGCATAAAACTCATCCACAAACTATGTCATATAAAATAATTTATAACAGTGAGCGTCAGTAAACTACATTTTAGAATTGAAAACAAATTGATCATTCTTAGCTTGAAAATAATCTGTACATTCCAGTCTAAACACGTATGATCGTTTTTAGAAATCAATCATTTATTTTTCAAATGACCAATTTTCTTACCTAAAGAAGGCTTGCAGGTTACAGTTCACTTGGGATGAATGAAATGCAGTAACTGCTGCCATGGGGTACTCACCAACATCCATTTGATTTCACTTCCTAAGTTGGCAAAACACCACAAAAACATATTCATCAGAATGTGTAAATAGAACTCCAATAATTTTGATGCTTAGGATATTTATATATCATTGTATATATTGCAAGTTTTTGTTAGAAAATTATTGATTACAAACTATTTTCTTTTTCTACTCAGAAGGAAGCCTGTCTATTAAAAAAATCAAAAACAAAAAACAAAACCCACCAACCTGGTTAGTGGAAATATTGCAACTCTTGCCAAGAATTACACTAAAATAGAAGGCAGTAGATCAAACAGTCAAATGGCTTTGAAATTCACATTTTAGTGAATATGTATGGAGAGATACTACAAAAAAAATTAAGTTAGTTCATGATTACATGTATTTGTTAATAGTCTGCATAAATTGTTCAATTCTGGCTATAGCAGCAATAATACCACTACAACTGTGATAATTAAGCAGACAAATTTATTACTTACTGTTCCCATAGAAATATAGTTTGACAAAGTTTGCTATTAACAGAACATATGCTTCTGTGATTTTTAAATTTTTCACTTATATTGATAGATACAATTGATTCATTCTTAATTGATTCATTCATACTCTCTTTGAGGTTTGGCCAATTTTAGGCACAGCGACTTGTTAGAGTTAAGAGCAGTATATGGACATGGAAGAAAATAATGACTGTTCAATACCATGACAAAACTCACTGCCTGGGCATCATGAATACATGTCATAAAGTAAATAAATAAAGGCATCCTGTCACTTTGTGAGCCAAATTAAACTACACAGAGGAGATGGAGGAAACAACCTATTATGCAACTAAAGACTCTTCCATCTCTGTCTACCACCTGCCAGCTCTCAGCCTCTCTTTGAATCCTATTCCTAAAATAGCTTTGGAGGACAGATAGGGAGAATGTATTAGACACCAGTATCCACAATTTGTTCCCCCCAGTACCATCTGTTCTACAATTACCTCAATGATTATTTTCCAGGCAATAGAACAGTAGGCTCTCTGTCCTTTACATCCCAATCCAGGAACAGGCAGAAAGGAGCTGAGGCACACATTGAAAGAATCACCATAAAGAAGAGAAAGACAAATCGATTGTATGCCCCTAAGCTGATGACACAAATTTATTTACTGCAGAAACTTTTCTACTGAGTTGTCAATCTGGCTACTTTTGTGTTTTCAGGCCATTCTTTATGCTAGAAAATAATAAAGTAATCTGGTAATGGTATAGATAGTCAATCTCATCTAAGACCCAGAAGAAGACGGTATGCAAGTACCTATCTCAAATCAGTTCACTAGAGTTTTCAGGATCCAGTGAGCTACCTACCTGGTTGCTGAAGGAACTTGATTGCTGCTTCAGAGTCACTATCGGGACCTGGGAGGATGACAGAAGACAAAACCAGAATACAGGATCCCATCAAGTGATAAGCCATACTTCCAAAGGAGAGATGAGCAAGCTTGATCTTTAGCAGAATTTTAGAGTACAAAACAGGTTTATTAGCATTGAGGAGAGTGTAATGATGACTCAGAGTCCACTTCGAGGCTTCAGTATCCACCCTAACCCAATTTTCTTTTTTGATATGTTTACTAATTTGGTAGATCAGGTGGCCATGTGAATCGGATCCTCTAAAAGTAAGAAATTCCCACAATATGTATGTAGATAGATAAAGATGTAAATGTAAATATATAGATATCAGAGAGGAAGGAAGGGAGGGAGGGAAGGAGGGAGGAAAACATCAATAATGAGAGAGAACCACTGATTGCTTGCCTCCTGCACACCCTTACTGAGGGTCAAGCCTGCAACCCAGGAATGTGTCCTGACGGGAATCAAACCGTGACCTCCTGGTTCATGGGTCGAAGCTCAACCACTGAGCCACGCTGGCCGGGGTCCCACAGTATTCTTGAGGGAAAGATAGTCAAAGATGTTAGAAGACTAAAAACACCCAAAGCCAAGCTAAAGGCAGCAATGGAAGCAACTATCTTCTGCACCTCCCCAGGTTCTTCCAAATTGGTTAAACGAATACACAGAAAGGACTTTCAGGTTCCAAGTGTTCAATTATCACAACTCTAGAAATGCTGTATAAATACTACAGATAACAAAGATTCAAAATTATCTAAAAGGCTAGACAAATCTGTTAGAAGCAGCGGATGAAAATGAAGAGGAATTAGCAAATGTCCTTTAAGTTACTTTCTGAAGTGGCAGCCTGTGAAGTCAGGCTGCTGTCACCACAGCTGGTGGTCTCTGCTATGGGGTCTGAAGTCCCAGTTATTGGTACAATGACAAGGGAGATGTGGCCTCTCCAGGAAAGCTGAAAATTTGTCCCAAAATACAGCTCTAAGACACATAGCTTTCTAACACACCTCCTCCCACTAAACAGAACCCAAGCAGAGAACAAAACTCAACTGTTTAGGAACGCTGTCAAAAATATTTACGTTCTTTGCAGCCTACATCACCTCTAAGTTCCCTTCTAAATCTAAAATCTACATTAAAAGAAAAGTCCCAGTCAAATGATATCATCAAGGTTTTCACAAGACAAAAGGTAAGTATTTATGTCAAATACATCTTTCCTAAAGCAGTGATTGCCAGCTATTTGGTGCTCTCACTTTCTATCAGTGATTTAGCAATTTTCTATACTCTCAAAAGTCTCTGTGATATAAAGATATTTTTATTTTTTAAAACCCTTTAATCTTAGAATAGGTATGTTTGCTTTCATATGAAAAACCGAAGTTTTGAAAATATATATCGATTCAAAAACCTTTTGAGATGCAAAGAAGAGTTATGCAGAAAGTGAATTGGGCAATGTGTTAAAGTCCCTGAATGGCAGGCAGCTGTCTCCACCTTCTCCGGACTCTAAATGGGGAGTCCCCACCTTAGAGAAGGGTAGACTAAGGGACCTAACAATTGGCACAAACGACTCAGGAAAGTATTTGCAACATTTTTCTGAAAGAAAATAATCCTAATGTAGTCTACTTCATATTTTAGAGGACATTTCTGGACACGGGTGTCAAAGACAAAACCAGTACATCTTAAAGGGTATAGATTCGTCCGACTCACAGGCAAGTTACCATGCAGGTCCAGTTACTACTTAGTTGTCAAACTCTCTTACAGGAAGGCCCTGCAAACTACAGCACTTGGAGGGGTCCAGCTAAAGTCATCGCGAGTCTCAGTTATCTCTCATCCAGCAACTACACAGGCTCCAAACAGCAACCGATGCACGTCTGCGAGAGGGGTTAGGGTGCAATCTTTCCCGCGCTTACCCTTTAAAGATGAGCAAAATGACCGAATCCAGGGACCGCGGGGACCCGTGCGCGCCCTGCAGAAAAAGACAACCCTGAGGAAACAAGAACAGACCTGAGTCTGCAAAACGCCACCGACCGCCGGACCTCAGGGCAAATCAGATGCAGGGAGGGGGTGGGAGTTTGCAAGGCGGTCTCGGTCTCCAGCCGGGGGAGATGGGGTCGCTCCTCGGGGGTCTCCTCCCCACCTCGCGCCTCGGGCAGCTCAGGATACCGGCTCTCGCCTCCTAGCTCCCCAAGAAAACGCGGGCACCTCCGCGTCTCCAAAGCACTAGCGGCCGGAGGCAGGACGCGGCTCCGGCCCGCAGCGTCCTCGGTCAGCCGGGGCGCATACCTCTCAGTCCACCGCGACCCCAGGAGGAAATGCGACCTTAATACGCATAACCACGTGTGTTTCTGCTTCTGCCGGACGTTCGAGGGCCGGGCTGCAGCGGCGGGAGCCGGCACTCCCCACCCAAGCTCCGGTGGCTGCGGAGTCGCGGGCAGTGCTCCGTGGCGGCCCACGCCCCGCCCACGCCCCGCCCACTGCCCCCACTGCCCCGCCCACTGCCCCCACAGCCCCGCCCACGCCCGCCCACAGCCCCGCCCACGCCCGCCCACGCCCCGCCCACGGCCCCGCCACGCATGCGCACAGCTCCAGTTTCCGCGGGAGACCCGGCACATTGCTCACACCTGCTCAGGAGTCCCCTGGGCGGCCCCTAGGGGGTGGGTGGAAGGGTTTCTGCCTGTGGGTCTTCACCTAATTTGCTGTTGCCGCCTGCGAGGTAGAACAGATGGCCAACTTCTCCAAACGTTCATGAATTAACAGTTCTGGTTTCTAGAACTTAACCTCCCCAGAAAATGCACCCCTTGATTAATGAATAAAGAAACTTTTAAAAATATCAAAAGTGATAACAGCTCAGCATTAAATGTGTATGTGTCACCTCCCTGATCTGTGCCACATGTGTTGATTGTCTTTACACTCTCCTTTTGAAGAGCACAAGTTTTCTTCACGACAAAATTCAGTTTATCAACTTGTTCTTTTATGGTTGTGATGCCAAATCTAAGAAATCTTTGCCTAAGACATGTTCACAACGATTTCCTCCTATATTGTTTATAATTTTAGATATTATATGTAGGTGTAGGTTCATTTAACTTTTGTGTATAGTTCAAGGCATGAATCAAAGTTCACTTTTTTTTTATCCTCACCCAAGGATATTTTTCCCATTGATTTTTAAAGAGAGTGGAAGAGAGAGGGAGAGACAGAGTAAAATATCAATGTGAGAGAAACACATTGATTGGTTGCCTTCTGCACACACCCCGACAAGGGCTGGGGTCGGGGGAGGAGCCTGCAACCAAGGTGCGAGGTACCAGCCCTTGACAGGAATCAAACCCGGGACCTTTGGGTCATTAGGTCTGATGCTCTACCCACTGAGCAAAACCAGCTAGGGCAAACTACACTTTTTTTGGTAAATGTATATACAACTATTCTATCACCAGCTTTTGAAGAGACTATTATTTTTCTCCACTGAACTGCCTTTGTGAAAAATCAGTTGCCCTTGTATATGTGGGTCTATTTTTAAATTCTCTATTCTGTTTGATTGATACACATTTTTTAGGGACACCCTGTATATTTGATTTCAAACTCAGGAGCATGCAATTATGCCAATAATAATTTTTAAAAGCATCTCTGTATAGTTCTTTTACAGGGAGTGTAATTTTCATGCTTTGAGCAAATAGAGATTCTGGTTGTTAGAATCAGGATAGTGTAGGTTGTGCTGCAGTACCATTCTGCAAATTCCAGTGATTTAACACACAAAGGTTTATTTCTCAGTCATACTACATTTCTGTCACAATTCAACTAGGTGCTCTGGTCCCTATTGTCTTCTTTCAGTTATTATATAGGTACACTTACTATATAAAAAGTTGTCAGTCTGTGACAGAGGGAAAGAGACAGTGGGACACATACATTTCATCTTATGGTTCTAACTGTATATCAATTCCATCCTCACTTCATTGGTCAAAGCTAGTTAAAAAGGCCACGCCTAACTTGAAGTAGGTGAAACAATCCAATCTCACCACTCACCTGGAAGGAGAAAACTGGAATGTTTGGAAAGTCGTAATGATTGTCACATTAGCAAAATTGGGCAAACAAATTTTCACAAAAAAATATTATTTTATACTTCTATTCTTTTTTAAAAAAGAAGAAAAATATTTTTAAGCATAAAAAAGGACTCTTACGAAGTTCAAAGAGGGAAGTCCTCAAAATTGCAGTCACTTCTGACACCAACTGCAGATATTAGGGATCCTCAAGACTATGCTGCTTCTAACAACAGTGGTAAGTTTGAGGGTCTACAAGGCCACCCTCAGATTGTTTGATAACTCTCTAGAAGGACTCACAGAACTCACTGAAAGTTATTATATTGATGGTTATGCTTTATTATAGCGATAGAATACAGCTTGAAGGCAGCCAAGGGAAGAGATGCACAGGACAGAGTTCCGGAAACTTCCACATGGGAGCTACCAGCTGTCATCTGTGAGTGGAGTCTTGGGCAGCACTAAATTCTCCCAACAATAATGCATGACAATATGCACGGAGTATTTCCAACTGGGCATGCTCACTTGAGCCTTGGTGCCGAGTTTTCACTGGGGCTTGGTCTCACAGGCAAGGTTGGCCGCCTTTGTGGTTGACCTTTCGTCTTCAGTCCCCCCACAGGTCCAGCTGATAACGGTGCGGCCCAAAGCCCCACTATAAGTCATTGCTGGAATGTTTGGTATGGCTCAAAGCCCCAAGTAAACAAAGACAGTCTGCCTTATCAGGCAGAACACTCCAGGGTCTTAGACATCACACTGCAGGAGCTGAAGGCAAAGCTCAGACTTCTCTTTGGTTAGGATTAGTTCTTTACGACACAGGGGTTAAATCATATTTGATTTAACCTCATCTCAGAATGCCACAATTAAATTGTCTATGGTACCTATTTGAAAGAAAAATATATGTCAGTAATATTTACTGCCTAGTAAAAAGCATTGATTTTTGGCTTCTTACTAGGTAGCAAATGATGGGAAAAATCAGTGCCATTTATTTGCTTTAATATATGTAAACTATCTGCTTTCCAAAGAGAATTTTTAGGTACATTTCCCCTTTTATACCTTGCATGCTACCAAGCACATTACCTACATAAAAAGATCCTCCAAGATTTGCTTTGTTATCATCTGTCGTCTGTTCCATGAAAATCCTACAACGAATTTAATTGAAGATCTATCCTGCTTTCCTTTAAAAAAATTCAGTATTTAATATTTAAAAAGGTATATGTTCTATTTTCTAAATAAGTTATCTTTTTTTTTTTCCTACTGGAGAGATTTTTGAGATTCAGCCTTCACTTCATATTTTTTTTAGATTAAGCTTTCCCCTAATGAAATTAGTAAAAAAAAAACTATTTGCTCTCTGCTCGCCCTGTTCAACAGACTGTGTCTCCCTTTGCAGTGCCAGCTGCAACCCTGAGATACAGTGGTGAAGTGTGGAGGGAATGGATTTGGCTATATTGGGCTCCTGGATACTAGGGCTTCTTTTAACTATGGCAAAGTGGATATTGTCACCACCAATAATCCCTTCATTGACATCAAATATGTGGCCTACATGTTCCAGTGTAATTCTACTGATGGCACATTCCAAGGCACAGTCCAGGCTGAGAACTAGAAGTCCATTTCCATCTTCCAGGTGCACGGTCACACCAACATCAAATGGGGTGAAACTAGTGCTGAATATGTTGTGGAGTCCACTGGTGTCTTCACTGCCTTAGAGAAGGCTGGGGGTCACTTGGAGGATGGAGCCAAGAGGGTCATCATCTCTGTCCCTTCTACAGATACCCCCGTGTTTGTGCTGGGTATGAACCATGACATGTACGGCAACTCCTTCTAAATTATCAGCAATGTCACCAACTGCTTGGACTTTCCAGCCAAGACCATCCATGCCAACTTTGGCATCATGACCACAGTCCATGCCATCATTGACTGGGAGTCTGTGGCATGATGTCTAAGGGGCAGCCCAGAAAATCATCCCTGCTTCTACTGGCGCTGCCAAGGCTGTTAGCAAGGTCTTCCCTGAATTGAATGTGAAGCTCACTGGCACGGCCTTACATATCCCCACCCCAAAGTGTTGGTTGTGGATCTAACCTGCCACCTGGAGAAAGTTGACAAATATGATGACATCAAGAAAGTAGCAGAGATCAGAGGGCCCCTTCAAGGGCACCTTAGGCTGTGCTGAGAACCAAGTTGTCTCTTGTGACTTTAACAGTGACACCCATTCCTTCATTTGTGATGCTGGGGCTGGCATTGCCCTCAATAACCACTTTGTCCAGCTCATTTCCTGGTAAAACAATGAATTTGGCTATAGTAATAGGGTGGTAAACTTTATGGTCCACTTGACCTCCAAGGAGTAAAATCCCCCTGGACCACCAGCCCCAGCGAGAGGAAGAGAGGCCCTCAGATGCTGGGGAATTCTGGCCCCAAATCAGTCCCCAAACACACTGAGAATCTTCTGACCTCCACAGTTTTCATCTCTGAAGGAGAGGAGGGGCTTAGGAAGCCCTACTTTGTCTTGTACCATCAAGACAAGTTCACTGTACCCAGCTAAAATAAGTAAATAAAAAAGAACTTTTTATTTGACTTTACTAAAAAATTAAAGCTATGCATTTTTAAACCACAAATGCCAACTAGTGTGTTTCTAAATGTGGAAAAACTTACTGTTGTTGGCACCATATTCAAACACAGTATGAAGTCCCTCATAAACAGGGGGGATTATGAAATAAGCATTTCTAAATGGGTCAGGGTTAGTCATCACTGATAACATTGATTCAAAGCCATTACCTTGTTTTGAAGAGCGAATAAAGTCAAGGGGATTGCGTAGAGATTTTGTTAACACTATGTTCTATCTGATGTAAGATAGCCTCGTCTTGCATAGCCCTGTGGTTCTGCACTTACATTATTTCTTAAAACAGAGAAGAGAAATGATTTTTAATCTGTTGCTTTTCACTTGTGCTTTATAGTACAACGTCATAAAAATAAAATATAACATTGAATTGTGTTTTCTAATGTTGTAGATTACCTAGTTTTTAAAGCTGTAATTCAAATAAAATAATTCTGCAAATACACTTTGTTTTAAAAGAAAGAAATGAATTTATTGCCATGTTTAAACATTTCATAGACATACATTGTTAATCTAGAGATAATTTTCTACAGTTGTTTTATTTATGAAAGGCAAGACCCTGTGTTATTTGATTGTCAGCACAAATCTGGGATCATTGAGAAAAATAGGGTCAGTCACGCAAAATCATTTAATAAAAGTAGGTTAGTAGGTCACATCTGTCCTGATGATCCATCATTTTTAAGGGCATTACAAAAAGTAGTCATTAGCAACTATGAAAATTTCTTAGTCTTTTGAACAAAAAAGAAAAATTTAACGCTGAAATCATTTCTTTATAAATAGCAATAAACTCAAATTACTAAATTTTGATTTCCTCATTTATGGAAAGTTTCCCTATGTTAATTCCAAATCTTTGAAAAATGACATACCTTGAGAAGGAAAATTAGGAAAGCAGTAGTTTAATTTACTGGACTTAGAAATCCAAAGGGATTTTTAAATGATTACTATTCATCAACTTAAGGACTATGCTGTATTGCCAGTCAATTACACTGAGATCATAAAGTAGAAAAATTGTCAGAGGAAATAGAAAAAATACCATACTATTTAATGGAAGTAATATTTAAAATGCCACATCATAGCAGTGGTCTTCCAGCAAACACACCCATCAAGTACCCAAACAGAAGTAGGGCAGCTCTTTGTTACAAATTATTAAAGGAGCCATTGGAAAAACAAGCTCAAAGACATCAGCAAGGCTTGCCAATTGATGACAATGATAACCAATCCAGGACAAAGAACAGCACAAAAATACAAACATCTGTGCAAACACAGCTAGGTACTCGGGACAATAATGTTCACTACAGCTCACATCACTGCTGAGCATACACCCACCTGCAGCAAGGTTCCTGGATGGTAGTGTTAATTACAGTTATTACAACAGCAGAAATTAACAGAGAGCACAGCATGTCTGATATTTACATTTTCCTGTATGAACTCCATGTATTGAGTAAAATTATAAAGCTCAACATTTGAAGAATTCCATCTTCAAATCTTCCCTGTGAGTCTTATTTGAGCCTTATGAAAAAAAATGGTATGCAAAACATCCTATGTAATAAAAGCCTAATATGAAAATCAACCAAACAGATAAACGACCAGTGGAATGACCATCAGGGGGAAGACATTCAACACCACCATGAGCAGCCCCCAGCCTGCAGGCCCCAGGCCAGCCAAGGTGGGTGTCAGTGAGGGGACTCCTCCCTCCCTGGTTTACCCCACTGGTCGCCCCACAAAGGAGGGGGGGCACAGGGCCAGTAAGCGGGCGGCGCCAGGCCAGCCAAGGCAGGTGCCAGCAGGGACCCCGCTCACCCCACTAGTTGCCCACAGATCAGTCCTGATCGTTGGCCGGGTCTATGGACGCTACCCATGCAGGAATCTTATAAGTCTAAATGAAATCACTTTCCTGACCATATGCATATCCAGTACTTGGAATGGTGTGGGCTCTAATATGGGCTTTGAGGAAAAGTCCAGACTTTGAGAATACAGAAAGTTTTGGATTTAGGAGGAATCATTTTCTTCTCCTAAATGAAGAAGGGAGCAGATCTCATGTGTGAGAGTTGGAGCTATTTTCCTTCATGATTTGTAGCCTAGGTATTCAGTTTGGGTTGTGTCCTAGTAAAAGAGTATATTTAAAATCCCCAAATGAACTGTGTCCAGCATGGCCAGGAGTAAACCTGAGGAGGGGCGGTGAAGGATTAAAGAAGACAGAGAAGAGAACACATGTAGATTCACTTGTGCCTGGATGAGGACACAGTGACACAGACTGTAAGATGAAGCTTTATTTATAGTCAGAGCACACAAAGCAAAACAAGGGGAGTGGTCAACGTGTTTACAATGTTCTTGCCAGTTTCACCTTGTTTTGGCAGCACTTGCTGCACCTCCCATTGCCCGTCAGCTACCTAGGAACAAGGGAGGACTATAAGGTCAAGCTTAATTATGGGACTTATTTGTGGCCCTGCCACAGGTCAGTCTGAGGCTTGACCCTATAACCGCTCCCTACACCCAAATCCTTGTTGACTACTTTTGCATATCCTAACTAATAAAAGCATAATATTAAAATTAACCGTTTCTTCAGGACAGGCTAAGCCATGCCCACCAGCCACTCAGAGTGACTGTATGTAAATTAGCCTAGCCAAGATAGCAGAAGCCACAGCCCCGGTGTGCGGTTTCTCCGGGGCTGCGGCCTCTGTCATCTTGGGAGCCTCCCTCCAGGAAGGCATCTGGCTCCCTGAGCTGGCCCATGCCTTTCCAGGCAGAAGCCTGGGGGGGGGGGTGTGACCAGCCGGCCGGACCCCCGAGCCTCCCTCCTGGGCCTGCCACCCCATTGCCTCCTGGGCAGAAGCCTCAGGGGGCGGGTGTGACCAGCCGGCCAGATGCCCGAGCCTCCCTCCTGGGCCTGGGAGGCCATGGGGTGGCCGCCTGCCACCCCATCGCCTCCTGGGCGGAAGCCTGGGGGGGGCGTGACCAGTTGGCCAGACCCCCGAGCCTCCCTCCTAGGCCTGGGAGGCCATGGGCTGGCCGCCTGCCACCAGATCGCTTCCCAGGCAGATCGTCTGGAGGGTCAGTGGGAGCTGTGGCCAGCCTGAAAACTGCCCTCAGCCCCTCACCCAGGCTTGCCACACCCCCTGGGGTGAGGGTTCCCACTGGGGAGCTTGGCCAGCCTGCAAACAGACATTGGCCCCTCATCTAGGCTGGCCAGGCACAGCAGCAGGTGGATATCCCCAGAGGGGTCCCAGACTGCGAGAGGGCACAGGCCGGGCTGAGGGACCCCTCCCCCCGCCCAGTGCACAAATTTTTGTGCACCGGGCCCTTAATATATATATATGGTTTACTTTTCAGAGAACACTTTGTTACTCATTTTTCTTTTTCAACATCAATCAAACCCTCTTACCTTTATAAAACTTTTCAAATCTCTGAAAGGAAATCACGACACCATCCAGTATTGAATGAAGTGTGTTTCATTAAAGGCAAATTGCTGTTGAGTCATATCCTGAAAGTGAGTGGTTACATTTAGCAGAATAATTGCACAGGTGCTTCAGAAGAAAACCCAGTCAAACTTGTTATGTTGACATATTTCCCTGTGTAACAGAGTTTTCATTTTCAATCCAGAAAAATTCACTAATATGAAACTTGTAGAATTATATACGTAGGTTGCCATTTACAAGCATTCAACTGCTTCACTGACTTCTGAATGTACTTTAGTTGCATTTCCTTGAGTTCACTACCTGGAAAATTGTGTTAAAACATTAATTAATAAATCACAGTGTTTCTTATACAACATTCATAGCATTCCTAGCACTTTTTCTAACTGTCCTCAGTATGCAGTTTGAACATTATCCACCCATAAAAGGTAATGGATCTGAGCAAAAGGTCCTTTTCACAAACTATATGTTCATGTTGACCAATGTCACCCCAAACAATTTAATAAATTTTAAAAAAGTATAGTTGGCTACAATATTGTATGCATTTAGGTGTATAATATAGTAAGTCAACATTTATATGCCTTATGATGCGGTCACCATGATAAGTCTATTAACCATCTTCGGCCATGCCTACCATAGAGTAGCCAGAGTAGTCCTGTTAGAATGTCAGCACCTGTCACTCATCTGCTAGAAACCCTCCAATTGTGTCCTCAGAGTAAAAGCCACACCTTTAAGGACCTAAGAAACCTCCCCTCAATCTTTTTGTCCCCCACTCCATTTCTTTGACTTCATCTGCTGCTGCCTCCTCCTTCACACCCTCACTCTAATCATAAGGGGCTCCTCCTCCCTGTTTCTCAAACCCTCCAGGTACTCTTGCCCTGGGGCCTTTGTACTTACTTTTCCCTCTACCTAGAATGCCCTTTCCACAGGTATCTACAAGGTTTACTCTCTATCATCCTAAGGGCTTTACTCACATGCCACCAGCTTTGTGTCTCCTTAGTATAAACACTATATAATGCAATATGGTTTGCTTCTCTCCCACTAGAATGCAGGCTCCAGATGGGCAGAGGTGTTGGTCTGTTCTGTTCACTGCTATATCCTCATTACTTAGAATAGTGTGTGGCACGTAGTGGGTATTCAGTGCATAATCACAGAGAGAATGAGTAAATGATTATCTTGTCATCTCACTAAATTGGTCCAGTAGCCAGAAGATGGATGGATTGAGAAAGAGAGCGAGAGCGAGAGTGAGAGCAAGAGCGAGAGAGAGAGAGATAGAGAGAAGATAGAACAAACCTACAGGTAGGTTGGTATAACCTGTCACTACCTCTCCCAACCCTACTCCAGGGAAAGCAGCACAATTCCGATATAGAATTACAAATAGAATTCTCCCATTTTAAGCTGAGGACAGCATAAAATTATGTTTATGCATTTCACATTTCTCAGAAATTAAGTATTAAATAGAACCTTTTATTTGAACATCTTAAAATGTATTTTTTAAAAAGAATACCATAATTACATGTAGTTATCCTTCACTATTATATATCAGTTAGCAGCAAGAGGATTCACGGATTTAACATCTCATTGGCTTTTGACACCTTTGTATTGGATGAGAACATGCGAGGGAAACCCAAGTAGCAGTTTGACATTTACAATATGCCTTTTAAACCTTAGAAAGTCTATTTATTGCCTGGCTTATTCACATAAGAAAAAAGTGAAATGACTCGTCAGCCAGAATGCTCTAAAAATGCCCATGTCAACAGAGTGTCATGGTGCCCTTGGGCCATTACCTTGGACACCTGGATTCTTCCTGTCTACTCAGCATATCATGGTTGAGCATATTACTCAGGAAGGCTCTGGAAAGGAAGTGGGGCTCACTCTTGGCGGTTAACCAAGTGTTTTCCTGAGGTCAAAGTGTGAGTGACACATGTGCTCTGTGTTGACCACACTTGTAAGGTAAAGATAAGTGTTCTTTCTGAGACTGAGCTCCCACAAAGTTGCCAGATGTTTAGAGTGTGGCTTTGGTGCCCTGGTCTCCCAATGGCATGCCTCCTAGCACCCTAAACCCCCTCTTCAAATGCCCGGGACACTTCATCCTTTCAAAATTGGCACACAGGAAAGCTTCTGTTAAAGCTTTAAAAAATTGCCTCTTCCAAGGTGGTTATGGTCTTTTGGAGAGAACAAAACCAGAGCAAAATAAGTGAGGTGTCAGTGGTGAAGTTTCAGGCATCAGTAAGCCAGCTCCAGCCTCTGTGTTTTAGGGAGCAGGGCTCTGAGTGCCCATGCCCTGGAGATAAGGTTGAGTAGGACAGACACTCACAACACCAGATTCCAAAGTGCTCTACTTAAAATAAACTGCCCATGAGTCTTAACGTCTAACAGAAATGCCAACAGGTCTTAGGTCATATATGTACCATCTTCTGGGGGATCTCAGAAGTCATTTACTCTCTTGTTTCGTAGGTGAGGAAATCAAGGTTCCAAAAAGTTAACTGCTGTCCTGTGATCTCCGCAGTGTACATTCCGTGTCTTGCTTTTGTGTGTGCTTGGAAACGACTGAGTGCATTTCTTGCTAAAGGTCTTGTAACTCAGAATAGTCCTTCTGAATATCCTCCTAGTCTAAAGTAGTGATATTTGACTGAGCTTGTCAGCCAGAATGCTCTAAAAATGCCCTTGTTCTAGGAATACAAATAACATAAACTATTAAGGAGATTTTCGAGTTAGGCCCAGGAGGGACTAACTTATTCCTAGACCTGCCTCTAAACTGAAGTAATCTCATGACCATATACACCAAATGGTAAATCAGTGTTATCTGCTTGACCAAAGAAAAATAATGGTTGTGTGGAGAGGATACTGGTTGGGAGAGGGTAGTTGTGAGTTTTAGCCCAGCCTTCATCACAGTCTAGCCATAGAAACCCTACTAGTAAGTAACCAAGCTTCCTATTATGTGCCAGGACAGAGCAGCTAGATGAGCAAAGCAAATGGGCAATAGAATTGCTTTAAGGTAAAATGCCTCCTGGGCTCAGTGTCTCCTCATCTGTCAAAGGCGTAGAGAAACAGATTATCTGGAAAGGCTGAGAGCACACTTGTGTTATCCCAAATCTTTCTAGCTTCGTTCTGTAGCCAAAACAAAGGACACCAGGGCAGGAACCTAGAAAATCGCTCCTCTAAATCAATTTCAGGGGAAGACACGTGACCCATACTTGGTCAATGATGGTACTTACTCCCAAGCAACAGAAATAGGTCCAAAGGATAGCCATGTGACCAAAGCAGACAATCCAAATTTTTCCTTCAGAATGGTTTACAGATCTTGGGAAACAGAGGTCCTTCTCTGTAAAGTGGATAAACTGAAATGAGCAAGTGTGAAGTTACAGAGGCTTCTTCTCTTGGGCCAACAGAGGCCAACACAGAGACTATCTGAGCTGAGAGAAAGATGTGTTCCACTGATGTTGTCTGACTCCTGGATCAAGCCATGCCTGAAAATATTTGAGTTGAGACATTTTCTTTCTTTTTTTCCCCCTGAACTAGCTTTAGCTAGACTTGTCATTTTTGATTAAAAGAATGCTGATAATCCTCTAATTTTTCAAATGAGAAAGGTGAGTCTCAATGGAGGGAGTATGACTGACTCAAGGTCACACAGCACATTGAGTACAAAATTTGGAATTGAAATCAGAGCTACTGATTTTCATTCCAATGAATTTTCTTCCACACTGAGCTTTACATACTATATTTTATAAATTATTCAATATTTTCTGAATGATAATACAGTTCTTTTGTCCCTACCATGTTACATCAGGGCAAAATCCATTCATGTAAGCAAAAGATGGTGTTTAATGTGTTCTAGGCACAGCAATAGGGCTTTTCATAAATGTGATCATATGTAGTTGCCTCACACTGGGCTTCATGCATTATTGAAAATCAGTAGATGTACTGTATTTTCCGGAGTATAAGATGACTTTTTAACCCAGGAAAATCTTCTCAAAAGTCCAGGGTCGTCTTATACTCCGGGTGTCGTCTTATAGGGTGGGTGCTGAAACTTCAGCGCCGGACTGGAAAATTTGTGGTCACCGCATACAGTGGGGGAAGCTCAAAAACGGCCGCACTCCATCCATTTCAATGGAGCCGGATGGAGACCGCAAGAGTCCTCTGGTCAGCTCCTTTTTGTGCCGCATACGGTCTCTGTCCAGACTTTTTAACCCGGGAAAATCTTCTCAAAAGTTGGGGGTCGTCTTATATGCCTAGTTGTCTTATATGCCGGAAAATAAGGTAGATGAAGGAGGGAAAGAATGGAGGGAGGGAGGGAGGGAGGGAAGAAGGGAGGGAAGGAGAGAAGGAAGGAGGAAGGGAGGGAGCTAGGAAGGAATATTAAGAAGAAAAGTAGAGTGAATTTCAAGTAAAAATTAATTTTTTAAACTGTTCAATCGAGTTTATATTAATAACTAGTATTTTATAATCTTAAAATATGTCCATGAAATCTAATCTACTATGAAACTACTGTTTTTCCTATATTGAACAGAAGAAACTATAAGAAGAGAAACTTCAAGTCAGAGCCTCAGAGCAAAGCCTGTCTTCATAGGACTGAATATCAGGAGCAAATGAGGTAACAGAAGATGATGACACTTGATAAATGTCCTAATTGTCGTAGTTCCATGAACTGTTTACAACAGGGATCAGTCATGATCAGTAATATTCATTTAAAAGGGGTGACTATTAGAATAAGTTGTGTGAAAGTGGGAAGTTCCTGGATTTAGTAACGCAGTGAGTAATAATGTTTTGGAAAACCTGAGCACTTGATGATGAATAGATGTTAAGATTATTCTATTTGAATTATTGGTTAGTATATGTTATATCATTCTTTGTGATCAGAATTTTTGAACCACAAACAGGATGTAGACAAATGGTGAATAAAAACGTTTCAGAGTCAGAAAATAAGATGGGCATCAAGATAATTTGTTTTGCATTGGTTGTAAATGTACTCACTACTTTAAAACTTGCTCTTTTCTAGTTTTAAATTTAGTCATGAAAGACACCCCAAAAGATTTCTTAGTATCATAATCACACAAATGAAGGGCATGGTTTACCATGTGATATTTAATTAAATTTTATACATTATAAAAAGGAAAGGGGGATATATTTCACTACCATCCTCATTGAATTAGAAACATGTAGTATACTATATGAATCACTTATTAAGTAAGTTTTTCTGTAGGTAAGAAATCTTTAGACTAATTCGTATGGTAATCTAGACCAGCAGTCGCCAACCTTTTGGACCTCATGGATCACTGGTTGGCAACTACTAACTAGACAAATAGTCTCAATTATAGATGGTTTCCATCAATAGTTTTACATTTCAAGCAGAGTACTTTATAGCAACTATTTTTTGAACTTCTGAAACATTAAAAAAACCTTTACTTTATATTATTCATTGATTTATTGTGCTTATTCTTCCACGGGTATGTCTCTGAGCTTACGTCATTGTCTCTAGGAGAAATACCCAAGTCTTGGCTTTTCTGATCCTCAGTCTGCAGTCTTTTTATGAAACACAACAGCACCCTATACAATTTTCACCATTGACTCTTTCGTACAAGTGTTCATTCCACAAATACGAGCCACTCACTGTTCAAGACTCTGAAAACAGAGGTGGGTCAGACAAAAACGGTCTGTTTTTGAAATTGTTAATTTTGTGTGAGACAGAGGAGACAAGCAAATGAATAAATGAAAAAGATTATTTTAGAGGTTGATAAATGTTATCAAGAAAACAGAACAGGTAATATACCAGAGGGTGTGGGAGGAGGGCATTATAAACTGG
Organism: Murina feae; assembly: GCA_004026665.1. NCBI lineage: Eukaryota > Metazoa > Chordata > Mammalia > Chiroptera > Vespertilionidae > Murina > Murina feae. The sequence goes on from PVJC01000552.1 coordinate 69,116, forward strand.
GACATTTACGACAATATTTACGGAGGAGGTGACACCTGACCCCAAACCCAAATGACAAGAAGGAGCCAGTGTGCATTTTCCCACGCAAGAGAACAGCAAGAGCACAAAGAGCAGGCTGACATCATGTAGGAGGTGAAGAGAGAAGCTGACTGTGAGGGAGTGTAGTGAGGCTGGAGATGGAAGTAGGCTTCCAGTATGCAGAGCATCATGGACCATGGAGAGGCTGAAACTTTGTTCTAAGGGTTTAGGCAAGACACTGAGGGTCTTCAAGCAGGGAAGTGATATAGGATTCATGTTTTTAAGAAGGTCACTCTGGTTTCTGGTGGATAACAGATCAGAGGGACAAGCACAGAATGAGGAGGGCTGCTGGCTGTGTTTTTGTAGGTTGGGTGCCACACAGGGTACCAGGCAGAACAGATGAGTGGGGGTTGAAATCCAGCCTTTGTGCTATTCACCAAGCCCTGTGTCAAGCATGGATCTGCATTCACCTATAGAAAGGGGTATCTTTCATCAAACACAATGTGCAATACAGGCAGGAAGCAGCCTCAAGAGTGAGAACAAGAGAGAGGATATCACAATAATCTTTGCAAGGATAATAGTCATGGTGGAGAAGGAGAGAAGTGGGTTTAGGATATGTCTAGAGGTGGAGCTGACAGGACTTGCTGATTGATTAGATGTGAGGGAGAGGTGAAGGAAAGGAGAAATCAACCATGAGCCTTAAACCCATGGGATATGATGCTATCACTGACTGAGGTAGGGAAAGTTGGGAGTGGACTAGGTTTATTTATTTTCTAGAGGCCTGGTGCACAAAATTTGTGTGTGTGTGTGTGTGTGGGGGGGTGTCCCTCAGCCTAGCCTACACCCTCTCACAATCCAGGACCGCTGGCTCCTAAGCTCTCACCTGCCTGCTGGCCTAATCGTCCCTAACCACTCTGTCTGCCTGCCTGATTGCCCCTAACCACTCGCCTTCCTGCATAATCACCTCCAACTGCTTCTGCCTGCCTGCCTGATCACCTTTTCCTTGGCCCTCATCTGAAATGACATCTGAAGGGTCGTTCAGATGTCCAGTCTAATTAGCATATTACACTTTTATTTTATATATATATATATATATATATATATATATATATATATATATATATAGAGAGAGAGAGAGAGAGAGAGAGAGAGAGAGAGAGAGAGGTATGTCAGGAATTTATTTTGGCTATGTTTATTCTAAGATATATGTTAAAGATCCAATACTCAGATTTATGCATTGGGGAAATTTATGATGTCATTAGTATAGCTCAGAAGTGCAAAGAAATTATAGCCTCTTCTTAGGTTTTCCTCATGATTACTGATTCACCAGGGTTGGGAATAAGGGGAAGGCAGAGGAAAGGAACTAAAATTAGTCCAGTCTGGTATTCTTCATCTGAAGGAAGAATTCAGACATGTTCACATTCTTTTAGATTTCCATCCCACTGCTCATCTTTCTCCCAACAAGGTAGGCACCCAGGTGCCCTTCCAGCAGTGCCAGGAGACATCCTTATACCTTTTGGTCTCTGCTATCTACTCTGCACTCTATAGCAATGCATCTTATTCACCTGTCTCTGGTCACTGCTTGCCCTGCTGGTGTTCACTGCTAACACTGGTAGCCAGTAAGGCTTGGTGAAAGCTTGGTGAAGGCTCTGGGACTCCCTGGCTGACTCAGCCTCATGTCAGCTGGCCCTGTACCCTGTGAGTGTCTGCCATATTCTCCACCCAGCTCCTGGACCAAAGACCCATCTTGGCCCTGTGGATGTTTATCTGCTCTCTACCCAGCTTTGGTCCATGAACACTTTGGGAGCATGTGGAAGTTTCTGAGTCCCATCCTTACCACATGGGAACTGGCGATAGCTTTAGAGAACTACCATTCAGCCATGTTGTACCACCGCTGTTACTCTGATAGGTCCACTGTCTACTCCCTGCTGCCCACGTTGGCATCAGGGCCAGCTAGGTGATGCTCTCTTGTCAAAGGTTTCAAAGTAAATTGGGCAAAAAAATCATGGCATTGCACTTAAGAGCTGTAACACACGTCCCCTGCTGGACGGAAGTTCAGAAAAGGAAGATAAGCACCACATAGCTCCCTCTGTCTCACCTTCTTTTCCCTACAACTCCTTGATACCAGGAGAGATGGACTCCTACTTTCATTCCTCCTGGTCCATTCTTTTCCTGGCCTGGCGCAACAACCATCACAGCCCAGCCAGTAGAGTCAGGAGGGTGATCTTCTCTGTACATATTGAATCTCAGTGCATTGAAAGATATAAAACTTCTTTTCAATCTCACTGCTATACCTTGATGGTTGAGGGGTTGTACGAAATGTTGATATGACTATTCATAAGAGAAACAAAAGCTGGACATAGTTAAACATATCACACTTATAATGAGTTTGTAGCTCAATGAAATGTCAGTGTTCAAGATACAATTGGAGGGTCATCAGCATGTGAATAAGAACATCAAATTTATGATTGAGAAATCTGAGAGCCCAAAATATAGTACCGGGACAATCCAGTTGGGAGAGGCTGGACGGGGAAGGATCCAGCGAGAGTCACTGAGAGGTAGTGTATGGAAGAGGAACACAGTTAAGAGCAAATGTGGTATCTCTGGGGCCAGGAGAGGAGTTAGTTCCCAGAGGAAGGAAGTGCTTGATGGGATCAAATGTTCCCAAGAGGTCAAGCCTGTAGAAGGATCCTGACCCACCTGACCCTGATCCTGACCCAGATCCTCAATTCTTCTTTAGAAGGATAATGAGAACAAGTTGAAATGAATAAAACAATACCTTATCCGAAAGGACCATTGGTAACAAAACTTCATAAAATCACGTCACCGTTTTTAATTAAGGTGATGCTCTTATTCAGTGAATGCTGCGCTTTCTGAGCCAAACTGAAACCCCACCAGGATGACTGAGGCAATGAACACTGGCCACTGGGGATCCCCCGCTGTTACTGAGAACTTTTAGAGGTTCTCCCGTCTGCTCTTACGAAGCATCGTGACGGTTTCTTTCTTTTCTTTGCTTATCTTTTTCTGAAATCAACTTGGGAAACACATTTTATTCTTTTTCTTTCAGGCAGACACTAAAGCACATGGTTTGTGGGTGAGGCCTCTGCTGGGAACCTATGCTTGGCATCCCAGATGTTTTGGAGATGGTAGAAATGGAAGCAGAGGTGGGAGGCTCTTTTCCACCAAAAAGAACAGTGAAACAAATCCTTGGGCCATGCCTAGTGCCCGTGTTCTGCTGCTCTTCTCACCATTGCTCTGAGCTCCTGGTGCCTATCAGCCCTGCCCTACCTTCACACTATGCACAGCATTCATTTTCTCTATTTCATTTTACCGAGTGAGTGAAATTGACCCTATCTAGACTATGGACATAATAGTCTGTGAATGGTATGGTTAAGGATCATTACTTTCATGGTCAGCCTGGAGGCAGAATGTGACAATACAAAGAAAATATGTTGGATCCTGGTTCTGTCTCTCACTGAGTGAAATCTAAGTAAGTCTAAGTAATCGGGTAGGTTGGAGAGCAGGTAGTGAGAAATCTGGCCTCTAAGTTGGGGCTGGGTTTCTAGGGCCTGTCACTAGCCATTGAGGAAGAGCAGGGTTTGCCATGATTGTGAGAAGACTGAGCCAAGAGCCAAGAAGAGAGTCATTTTGATACAGTCCACCCAAGGGAACAGGACAGAAAGGTGGACACTGAGACAGAGGCCAATAGTTTGCATTTGGGGCTGATGAGATAATGTTAACAGATCTGAGAGGGTGCATAGACGTGGATTCTACAACAGTCTTAAACTGCTGATACATACAACCCTGTCTGCTTTTGAGATAGACTTTATTTGAGCTAAGGTGACGTTCCACCCAAGCAGCTCTCAGCATCCCTGTGCTGAACAAACTTGGATCTCTAAACTGCTGCAAAAAAGCATACATCTTAATTTGTCCTTTGTTTTTGCTAAGAATGAAAAGAAATTATATTGGCTTATACAATCTCTATCGGGACCCATCTCTGCTACCAATCCTGATTATCTTTCTGAACAGCTATTCATATGCACCAGCAGAGCAAAAAATGAGCAGATATATAACAATACTCAGCAGTTTAAATGGAACATTCAGGACAAATAACCCTGAGTGAAAAAGCACTTAATAAAAGAGTTTCTCCCTCACTTGTTTCCTGTGTGTATCTATATTTATAACTTTAATTTTACATTGCATTGAGGAAATAAGAGCAGGCTGTTATGGAAAGGAGGCCATACTTAATAATTCTTGAATATAAAAAATATAATTGCACAAGTGAAAAGATTAGAACCCCAGTAGCAATAAGCACAGCTAGCTTTAATCTTGGCTTCTAGTGCCATTCTCCAATAAAGGGACCAGCAAAGGAAACAGACAAGATGAGCCTGGAGCATCTTGTAATTCCAGAAAGTAATGCAGTGATCAAAAAACAAAATCAAAAAAGCCACAATGATGGGGTCAAAGGAGACACAAGAGTCAATGGAAACAGCTCCCAAATGGCCAAAGCTGGAACAATTTGAGCAACACATAAATATATTAGTATTGGATTGTAACCCAAAGTATAAAATAAATATCTGTGAATCCATATTATTATACATAATCAATCAATCAATCAATCAATGGTGAGACAAATCCCCCATGCAGAAGAATCCCAAATAATTTATGTGGACACTCAGCACTCAAGGAAGTGGGACATAACTCTTCACTTCTTATATGTTCGCTGCATATGGTGACTTGCAGCCAAAGAGTACAGTATGGGTGGGGGCTGAGATGTGGGGTCACCTGACAAACACTACCTCAGCCAGATGATCAAGGTCAACATCAAGAGGGATAGTCATGTTGATATCTGTACCTTTGATATTTTATGATGAAAACTGCACTTTATTTTATGGTCTTCCTCCCAAAACACATAAACCCAGTCTACTCATGAGAAAAACATTGGGAAAATCCCAATTTAGGGACATTCTGCAAAATACCTGACCAGTGTTCCTTAAAACTGTCAAGTTCATAAAAAACTAAGTCTGATAAATTGTCACAGCCAAGAGGAGCCCAAAGAGACATGAGGACTGAGGGGAAGGTGGTGACCTGAATGGGATCCTGGAACAGAATAAGGACAATAAGTAAAAACTAAGGAAATCTGAATGAAGTAAGGACTTTAGCTACTAATAAGGTATCAAGATCGGTTCATTAACTGTAACAAGTGTGAGATGTTAATAATAGGGGAAACTAGAAGTGGAGTATATGGGAAATTTCTGTACTATATTCACAATTGTTTTGTAAATCTTAAACTGTTCTAAATAAAAAAAAAAGTATTAAGGAAAAGATGGAGAGGTACTTCAGTGAAGTCTGGGGAGAGTAAGCCAGAACCATAAACTGGTTTGGGGGTCTGGCGGTGGGTATCAGATTTGGGAGAAAGACATGCTAGGTGGCTGTGTCTCGGGTGGAGCTTTAGTGGAAATGAAAGTTTTAGTGGAATGTTTAATTAATTTAATTTTAATGGGAAATAGAAAGGCCATTTTATATAGCTTTGTCATTTGTATCATCTTCCTGTCTCCTCTTTATAAAAATAGTGCAAGGCAATCTTTACGAGCTTGTTACATACTTTTTGGAATGCATATTGAACTTTAAAAGAACATTAAAATTAAAATATTTGTTGAGGGAAAGAACCTAAATAGAGACTGTTAAACAACAGGTTGGATTCTTTAGATAAATGAATTGCAAAAAGATCCAATCCTAAAGTTCCCCAGCAATCAGAAATAAAAACAACAAAAGCAAAGGTATGAAAAATAAGTTTAAGAGATTTCAACATACACACAATAGGAATTATAGGAGGGGAGAAAGGAGATTGGAGATCAAAAAACAAATAGAAAAGTATGTTTTCTTTACTGGAGAAAGAGTGTGATCTTAAGATCAAATGGGCTATGGGCAACAATAAAAAAGAATGGGCACAACTAGCCAACTTCTGGTGAAGAAATAAAAAGGCTCCCTACAGAGGCAAAAACAACATAACTTCATCAAAGAAGAAACCAAAACTGACATTACAGATTATTATGAAATTAATAAGCGTGGGCAAACTACATACCAAAATCTGTGTGACGCTATCCAGGCTTTGCTCAAAAGAAAATGGCTCCTTATCGAGTAATAAATAGCCATGTGATCCTGGGCAAGTCATTTAGTTTTTTAAAGCTTCAGTTTCTCATCACCTATACTAATAATCTATACTAACAATAGGGTAATATGCAAGTTGGTCCGGGCGCCCTCACAAGTAATGACCGATCAGCAGGCTGTGTGCACAGCAGGCACGGGTGGGTGGGAACTTGCAGCGTCAGGGACTCGCATTACACCGGCACAATCCATCACCAGGAGGGCCCCCAGTGGAGGCCTGGCCAGTGCTAACGTGATGCTGCCTGCGTGTGTCCCTGCCCAGCGCTGATGTGATGCTGCCTGCGTGTGTGTCTGGCCTGGGATGTGGCGTGGGCGGGGGGGGGGCAATCAGGCCAGTGGGGGTGGGGTGGGGAGGGCGGGCAGTTGGGAGCGATCAGGCCAGCAGGGGATAGGGGTGATCAGGCTGGCAGGGGTGGGCAGTTGGGGGCAATCAAACTGGCAGGCAGAGTGGTTGGGGCAATCAGGCAGGCAGGCAGGTGAGCAGTTAGGAGCCGGCAGTCCTGGATTGCTAGAGGGATGTCTGACTGCCAGTTTAGGCCCAATCCTGCAGCCAGATTTTCAACAGCATCAATGGCACAAGCTACCATCGGAAGCTTCTCCTGGGTTCTCTTGAGATTCTGATGCAGACACCATCACTTTTCCTTTGTGGATGGACAGTTCCATTTGGAGGTCAAGATTGTTGCCACCTAAGTGAGTTTCTGCCGCAAGGACTTTGAGGACATCCTCCTCCTTCATTTGCAGGACATTGAGGGCTCCGATTAACCCAAGACTCTCGTGTGAGAGGCCAGTGGTCAGCCCTGGGATCATGGCTCCTGGAGGCAGCTGGATCTGGCTAGTGAAGTTCCCAGCAATATGAGTGGCTCCAGTGGCAGCAGCAAACTTCAGCTCAGCCCACAGGAGGGCATGGCCGAGTGACAGCAGCCAGATTTTCACAAGCACAACGGCACAAGCTGCCCTTGGAAGCTTCTCCCGGGTTCTCTTCAGATTCCGATGCAGACACCATCACTCTTCCTTTGTGGATGGACTGCTCCATTTGGAGATCAAGGTTGTTGTCACCCAATGAGTTTCTGCTGCAAGGACTTTGAGGACATCCTCCTCCTTCGTTTGCAGGATATTGAGGGCTCTGGATATCGAGGAAGAAATGACCACATGAACCCCGGACAGCACTGCAGGGACCCCTCTCCAGGTAGCGCAGAAAAGCCGACAGGTGATGTGTTAGTGATTAATGATTATTGTCGCAGCCATTAGGGAATGTGGTCCTTGGCTCACAGCAGAAGCTCGTTACTTATACGCCAATACTAACCAGTTAGGAAATAAAACCTGCACACAATAGCTATCAAAATAGAGGCCCTTTCTGTTCCATCTGTTCCCTCTGCTTGATATGTTCTTCCCCATAAAGTGCTTATTATGTCACCTGACATATAGGAGTTCAACAGATTACAGGGCCTTCCCAGTGTGATCCTGAGCAGGAGTTTGCATTCTTTCTTCATTAGATGGCCACCAATAAATCGGGCACAGCAAAGAGGGTCCCATAGTCTCTGACAAATACAGAGGCAGCTTTCAGCTAATGATGGGCTGTGTTGACGAGAGGATATAAAAGTTCCGTTTACAAGGATGGCCTGGATCGTAGGAGGGGAAGTGTCTGGAGCTCCAGAAATGGTGTGGGGGCCGAACAGGGCACAGGGTTTAGAGCTTGCTTAGGAGGGACACCCAGCTGGAAGTCACACTCCCCGGGAAGAAGCTCCCGTGGGGAGGACAGCGCATCTCCCGGGGCTTGCCCCATCCCATTGGTTGGGAAATACCAATCGACTTCGACATAACTATTTGATTAAGAAATTAGTACTTGAGGGTTCTCATAATTAGTTATCTCTTGGCTGTTTAGAGAAAAATGCAGAAAGGGTTTTACTTAGAAATTTCATGCCATTTTGTGTGTGTCATTTTGTGCGGTGGCTTCCCAGAACAATTAACTATTTTGTTTTATTCCTAAAGAAATAATTCATGACACATAGGCTTTTTAATCACAAATAAAAATGTCATACGTTATCTTTGGAACAAAATAAGTGAGTTGAGTATTGTCATTTATTGTAAAATATGCTATCTAGACCAAATCTTGGTAAGCATCCCACTCTCCAATCTTGTTGATATTTAAAATAATGAGTAATTAATTTCTGAGCTTGGTTTATGTTTTCTGCAGGAGGTCATTTGCATACCTACATTTTGATATTGAAAGAAATCCTAGAAGCTAAACCTCAAGAGTTGTCGCCTGCCTAGATAAACATCTGCTGTTCTAATGGTGTTTTGAACTGCTGAACTACCATTTAAATATTCTTTTATTTATATCTAACTGAGTGGGTGGGGAAGCGGGGAAGCATTGTAGAGCGTAATCACCTAACTCTGCTTCATCCTTTCCAGCACTGGCGTTCCCACGATGGACTTGCCTTCCTCGCACAGTTACTATCAGAATTGAAAGGGAGAAGAGGCTGAAAGGCACTTCAAAATTCTCTAGGGATTACACAACAAGCACGTTTCCATGGCTCGTTGCTTAATCATCTGAGAAACACTTTCTTTGCTCAGGTTTTTAAAATGTTGTATCTAATTTTTGTTACGGATCCACTGGGAATATCTATTGGTCACTTCATAAATAATATAGATTTAATAACCTTTTTTAAAAATGAAAATTGTCATTTATTTATCTAAGCAGTAATTCCTGAGCATGTAATCTAGACCTGGAAATACAGTAACGAACAAGAATCAGTTGTCATGTCGGCTGTCATGAAACGAATATGTCCCCCAGGAGGAATAGACATCAAGACAGTACCATGACGATTGAAATATTTACTGTGGTCAGGGAGGGCTTGATGGAGGAGATGGAGGAGAAGGCACCTGGATTGAGACCTCAAGGATGAGAATGGATGCCCATGGAAGAACTGAGTAAGAACAGTGCAGGCAGAACCTAGTAAGAACAAAGGCATGGAGGTTGGAATTAGAAACCACCATGACTGGAGGGTGGTAGGCAAGGTGGAAGCAGAATGTGAGCAGGTGAAAGAAACCAGCCCAAATTCTCAATAAACTCGGCTCACTCCCGAGGAAGCATCCTGAATGGAATGCTCCTGCCCTTCCAGGAGGGAGGACTGGGCCATCGCCCAGTTCCTGTGCAGGTGAGCGTTGGCTGCACACTGATGCTTGGAGAGGCTGGGTAACCTGCCCAAAGGGCACCAGTGTCCCCGATCACCTTTCCCTGTACCAGCTCTTGGGGTGGGTAGGAGGGTGGTGACCCACGTCCAACTGGGCAGGCCAGAGTTTGGCCTGGGGAGAAAAAAAAGGTTAGTTTGCTCACTTTTTTCCTGACTTGAATATGTGGGGCTCCTCCTAGAAAACCAGAACCTAACGGAGATGCCAGTGATGGTGGGTACCTGGCTACACCAAGGCCAGACCTCTGGCTCATGGGCCATCAAGCCCTCTCCCCAGACAGCACAGGACAGGATGGACCTCCAGCCCTTCAGAGATGAGGCATCCGGTGATGTCAAAGCCACTCCCTTCTATCCAGAGGCCTGAGCTGAGTGAGCAGAAGGGCAACGGGAGAAGAGACACCGACTTGGGCCACCAGCTCCTGGCTCACTCTTCCATGGCCTGGTTCCCACGAAGGGCTTAGAACCGTGACTGGTATGCAGTAAGTGCTCAGTAAACGTTAGCGACGATTCCACTGCAAGCGCCGAGTTTTCACTCTGTGTAGCACAGTGCTATGTGTTTTTTCAAGGCCAGTGCTAACAGGCACACTTGCTGCATCCTTGTTCTTACAGTGAGGAGATCCTCTTGAGACCCTTGTTCAAAGGAATATTTGCATCGAGGTGCATTTGTGTGAGGGGCAGAATCGGTGTGCAAGACATCGTTAAGATTCAGGAACAAAATACAGTAAGGCTGAGGTGGCAGTGACTAGACTGAGTTTGCAAAGACTGAGGTAGCAAAAAGCCTGTTCCGCCAAGCAGCTCAGGAAACTGCACTATCTCTCATCCTCCTGCCTGTCCCGCCATCCTCTTCCCACCCAGCCCAGCCCCATCCTTCCTCAGAACGCCCGTGTCTGGCTATTACTATAACGCATTTCCAATAAAGTGAAAGAGGGAAAATACAGCCCTGGGCTTTTGTGGAGAGTGTTTTAACTCTCACAACCAGAACCTCTGCCTTAAAGTGTGTGTGTGTGTGTGTGTGTGTGTGTGTGCTTTAAGATCTTTAACTTTTCCTATAGCATCTCCACACCCAACCTTTTCAAAAGCTTTTTTTCCCCTAAGGAATGGTATTTACTGAGATAATGGAACATGGTCTTTGCCAAGTGACTCAGTTTGATATAATATGTATATCTTTTTTTTTCAATGTCAAGTGACCCAAACTTACAAAGAAAAAGTGGGCACTTGGTATCAGTTTGATGTGGGGGGTTTTTCCACGTTTGCAAGGGAGCTTTAAATACGACTCGATGCGAAGGTGTCTGCAGGCTGAGCTCCAGCTCTGTGTCAAGATGCTCCTGACTGTGGTCCTTGCCTCTGCCGTGCTCCTTGGCTCCGTGGCTGGGCAGGGGTGTTTGACCTTGGTAGGGATCAAGGACGTCACATACCTCATTGGTAACCTACAGGTAAGCTGTGGAGAGGGGTACCAGTGGGAAAGGCAGCTACTGAAATGTAAGGGCATCATTGTAGGAGAATGAGAAACACATCGCACATTATGGGTTCTTGTCTCAATCTATTTCAGAAAGATCCACTGTCAAAATGCAGCTGTAGTGGCAATGTGAGTAAATGCTCTGTTAAGATCTTTCCAAGCTGATTTTAATTTCCATATCTGGAATCTTCACTTTGAAATCACTCTTTTGCAGGTGACCAGTTGCTTGTGTCTGCCCATTCCTTCTGTAAGTATAGTAAAAGCATATAATCTTGATCTCGTTCTTTTTTAAGTGTTTAAGCAAAAAAAAAAAAAAAAAAAAAAAGATTGCTTTATTCGGTATTTTAGATAAGCAAGTGTTACTTAATTACAATTGTTACAGGTTAGTGTTTCCTTTCAAAACCAGGCTCTGGAAATTCTAAATGACATGGATTGCTTTGTAGCTGATCAGCTCTATGCTCCTTGAGAAGTTTGATCACTTTTTAATATTTAAAAAAGAATCTCGATCGTCCTTTTAAATTAGTTGTGCCAGGTGCATTATGAAATCAAACTGGAACTGAGATGATAACAAATGATATAGCCCATATCACCTTACTTTCTAATGCATTTGACGGTAACTCTCAGGTTGCAAGGCAATGTAAATAAAAGGGCAATGCTTCATCTTTTCTCTGGACACACTGTCTGCTTAGCTGATGCAGGGGGCCACTGGGAGGACAGTGGCCAAGGCTGTGGGTGGAGGGGAAGTGGAAAGGGCTTCTGGAAGTTCAGTGCCCACTTGAGCCGAGAGGAAGCATGGCAGGAACTTTCTGGCTAAAGTGAGGAGGAGGAACTTATCCAAGGGGCCCTGCTTGCTTTCTCTGAAGCAAGGACGGGGAGAACCAGGGCTCCCTCGGAAGTCAGGCCCACCCAGCAGCTGAGAACCCGACCGGCAGCACCACGCAACTCTACCTCTTCTGCCCCTCATCCCAGCCCATGAGGTTAGCTCCTGCAAAAACCCCGCTGCGTTCATGGGCACATCCCATCCTGCTGGTGTGAAAGGGCTTTTTCCTCCCTGACTTTCAAACTCACTATTGCAAGACTTGGAACAGGGAGCATTGTTTGACGAGGAGACTCTGATTTCCAGGGCCCACAGGCCTCAGGCTACCTGGATGGAACATTCTGAAACCTGCAGGGAGTGTCCCTGCGGACAAAGGGCCTCCCCAGAAACACTGGTCATTTCCTAGACTGGCAGGGGACATCGTCCGTTGTGGCTACACTGGTTAAATTAAAATAGTGTCTGAAAACATTCTTTTTCTAATTCCCTCTCAAAGTGGTCTGCTGAGTGCCTCCCTTCACACACCCTATTATTCCCCAGGACAACTGCACCACACCCTGCTTCCAGGAGGGCCTGGCCCAGATGGCCAACACCACAGTGAGAGCAAGTTTCTCCCTGGTTTTCAATCGGGTGAGGAGAACGGTCGGAGCCCTGAAGAGCAGCAAGTGTCCAGTGAGTTTGCTCTTATCTGTGATATCCCTACTCGGCTCATTGTTTCTGTGTGAATGCAATGCTGAGTCTGTCTGAGTGAGAATGGATGATGACGGTGGAACTGGAGTTCCAGGTTGATAAGAGATGTATCAGAAAATGAATCAGAACAACAGATTTAAGGGAGCTCTGCCTCGAATAGCTCGATGTTCTCTAGCTTTAAAAACACCTCTGTCACCATTTCCTTCTCTCCACCTACTGAATCATGAACAAATGCATCCGATTGTAATCCGATGCTAAAATCTAGGGAGTCGGAGCCATAGCCCACAGAACACTAACTTATCCAGAGATTCAATTTGCTAACCTATTAGCAACAGAATGGCAGTTGTAGCCTGCAAGTTCAAGAAGGTTTGGGGGAGGGTTGGACAAGGAGTTGTTTAAAGGAAAACTCACCCAGATCCAGCTGAAAGCTTGCCATTTGCTCTACATGTCCATCAGCATGTTATCTTCTGCAGCCTATACTTCGTCCCTGGAGGACAGGGGAGGGGAGTGGGCACCTTGGGCCTTAGCATCACCACCTGAGCTCATAGAAGGCTGGGGGCCCTTCGCTCAGCTGTCTAACGGAACATGTTTCTACCATCAAGAGCATGTGGTTCTAAGGGCTTCATATATACCATTTCATTGCAAGGCTACCTTGCAGACTTGTCAGGTTTATCACCCTCACTTTAGGGAGAAGGAAACTGAGACTCAGCAAGGTTAACTAATTTTCCTAAGACTACGTCTATACTAATGAAAGGATAATGTGCTAGTTAGACTGGAAGATGTTCTTCTGGACAAAGCCACAGTGACGGGGGCTGGGGTAGAGGCAGTTAGGAGTGATCAGGCTGGCAGGGGAAGGCAGTTAGGGAGATCAAGCCAGCAGGGAGCAGTTAGGGGGTGATCAGGCTGGCAGGGGAGCAGTTAGGGGTGATCAGGCAGACAGGCAGGTGAGCGGTTAGAAGCCAGCAATCCCAGATTGCGAGAGGGATGTCCAACTGTGGGATTGAGTCTAAACCAGCAGTTGGACATCCCCCAAGGGGTTCCAGATTGGAGAGGGTGCAGGCCGGGCTGTGTGTCCTAAAATCCTACCACAATGTCAGCCACCTGCGTGTCTACACAACATGCTAGCCCTGGGCCTCCCCATCCATTTGCTCTGTCTCAAGCCCCCTGCTGCCTGCCCAGCCTCTCCTCAAGGAACACCCTCCCTCAGCATGTTCTGGGCAGGGCAGTTCCTGGGCTGCGGGCTTCCATACTGCTATCATCACTCCATCTTTGTTCACTTTTATCCCCACAGAATTTTTCCTGCGAACAGCCGTGCAACCAAACCATGACAGGCAACACACTGATGTTTCTCAACAGCCTCCTGGGAGTTTTCCAGAAAGAAAGAATGAGAGGCAGAGCATAAAGATAAAATAGTATTTATTCTATTTATTGAATGTTAAAAGCCTTCTCTTTAAATTGTTGCCATTTAAAAATTAAGTAAGCCATGCTAAATCAAAATCAATTGTTGTATTTTTTATAATTAAAACTATATATATTTGTTTAAATTTTTATATCTTTATTTTGGAATAAATATGCGTGATAAAAAGAACACATCTGGTCTCCACAAGCTCTGCCAAAGGGGACTGAATGGCTGCCGGGGGCTGTGGCTATGGGGGGAGCCTGAGGGCTGCTACTGGGGGACAAGGGCATGCCTGAGGTGCCCCAGCTGTGGATGCTGGGGGAGGGAGGTTCGCGCATTGCCAAGAGTTTGGGGTCCTGAGAGACTAATGGTGGGAGAAGGTAACAGTTTGGCCCAGAAGCAGGGAGAAACACTCAAGAATGTGGGCATGTTTGTGCACAGAAAGTGCTGGGGCCGAGCCAGGAGCAGCAGGAGAGCAGGCCCTGGGTCATAACGCAAAGCAGGGGAACCCTGGGATCCATACAGCCAGCCAGCACCTCTGCTAGCACCACCCGGCCAGAGCAGTGCCTGGCTGGGTGCAAGGAATTGGGGTGGTCTGACCATCAGAATGGCCCCGTCCCCTGCAGCCCAAAGGCTTCAAGCTTGGGAAGAGCTTAGCAGCACCGAGGATGGGCACTGTTTTTCTGGGTACTGTCAGAAATAGAAGTGCTTCCCCTCCCTACTGGACTAGACTTCTTGGGTACTGCTGACCACAGTGATATGGGAAGTTTAGGCCACCAAGAGACAGAATTTCTCCAAGGGCTTTGCTCAGCTTTTAGTTTTGATCAACTACAACCTCAACAACATCCCATGGGACCTGCACTGCAAACAGCCCTTGGCCAAAGTGAGGTTCTCTGATGAGCTCAGTGGCGGGGTCCCTGGGCTGTGCAACTCCTTTAGCGAGGGGGCAGGCACAAGCTTGCCCCCCCCCCCACAACCCTTCTCCTGCAGCCCAGCCCACCCCCTCCCCACAGGAGAAGGAAGAGGAGTTTTAGCAAAGGAGGCCCATGTCAAGGGAGTGTTTTGTTATTTCTTGGGGACAGAAATGGTGGGGCCATGCTGATACTCAATCATACTTTTATAAATCTCAGTTTGGACTGGAAGATAAATTTCTCTGCGATGAGTTTGCATGAGTGTGTGTAACAGGTAGCAAGGTGGATTTCTAAGTCTAGAGGCAGCGCTGGTTTAGCCTTCGTCCTCCCTCAGCGCTAAAGGCCATCAAGCGTTTTGCAGGGGACACAGGCCTTAAGACAAATAGACAATCGCCACAGTTTGGTGATCCACCTGCTTCTCTCGAGAAGTGAAAACGTTGTGTGGCAGTGGTGGGGGAGTGGGGGTGAGACGCAAGTTCTAGCAAGGTTTCCTGGGTGTGAGAGTTGGTGTTTACTAGCTTCTCCCAGCATCTGCTATATGGTTTCTTCCCTGAGACTCTGAGCAGTATGTCCCCAGCGCCTGCCCTCTTCACGCACAGTGACCCCTGTCCGCAGTACCCAGAGGGCTGTCCTGCCGGTCCCCCTAGCTTGGTTGTGGATTCCCAGGGACAAACTGAGAAAAAGATCTATCAAACAATACATTTCTTATTATTTATTAATATTGGCATGTGCTAGACAGCACTTCCTCTAAGCATGCCTCCTCTCACTCAGTCCCCTGATGGCTGTGGGGTTGGGGGCTAAGACTCCTGTGTGACAGAGAGGGAAACGGAGACTCAGAAAGGCAGAATGATTCCCCGGGGCCCAGCTGGTGAGAGTTAGCAGGACTCGGCCCCAGCTGTCTCTGATGCAAAACCCTTGCATTTGCCTTCTGCTCTTACTCTGTGAACACCAGCTGCCCGTGTTGTGTTCACTGACTGCAGTCCGAGGGGAAAAGCGATTTAAAATAATATGAGCCCGCAAACCTGTAACCAAGAACCAGGGGCCCAGGTGGTGTTCAGCCGGCAGTTCGCTTGGCCGTTTAGGAAGGAAATACACAGTGCATCACACCCAGAGCAGGGCCGGGGCAGGATTCTGTCATGAAAGCCGTAGATACTCTGCAGCAGACACGGGAGCCACCACATGCGGCGACCAGGTTTGGCAGCCAAATGGGTCTCCACAAACGCTGGGCTTTGGGAGCTGTTTGGACTCAGAATTGTGCCGAGGGCTGAGGCCCCTTCTCCGTCCGGCTCTGCCCCGTCTCGGAGGGCTGTCCCCGGCTTACCTGGGCTGCGCGTTCCCAGGAGCGACACTGGCTTCAGCAGCTCCGGCCGCGTGGGGTCCTGGCCGCGCTGCGGGGCCGTCTCCTCTCCTCCTCCTCCTGCGCTTTCTGAATGACTGACCCAGATGCAGCTGTGCCGCGTTACACACTGTGGTTTCCAGGCCGCAGTGATGGCTTCCTCCCCTGCCAGCGCCCACGCTGAGATCACGGCCGGGGCAGATGCTGGCGATTGGGCTCAGAACGAGCCTGGGAACACAACCGCTGCGCAGCGGTGGGCAGAGAGAGGAGCGGCAGCCCACGCCCCAGACGCGTCCCCAGCAGGGCTTGGTGGTTTCCCTCAGCTTTCCTTCAAAAGCTGTAAAACCCACAGGGCCCACCCCTGCTGCAGCCTTAAAGCCGCCTTCTCTGCTGGAAGGCCTGCGTGAGGTGACTACCCTCCTCTCTGTGCCCCGAGAGCTGAGATTTCTCTAGGAGAGAACTCCCCTGTACTGAGTGTTTACGGTCACCAGGCACTGCACTCAGCATGCTTTGTGGGATGTATAGCTGGATCTTTACCACCACCCCTTGAGATGGATACATAATTATTTCATACGAGTAGCCCGTTGCAGGAAGATTCCTGCAAGAATAGGGCTTCTCTGCCGCCTCAACTCCCGTCTCTACCACCTCGACTCCTTCCTGTCTCTGCCGCCTCCCGTCTCTGCTGCTTCAACACCCTTCTCTACCGCCTCAATTCCCATCTCTGCCGCCTCCGCTCCCCCCTCCCTTCTTCACCGTCTCCACGGTCTCGCCTCCGTTCCCTTCTCCACTGCTTGGCCCCCTTCTGCAGCACTTGGCTTCGGTCTACACTGCCTTTAGCCTTCGCTCTCCTGGGTACGCCAATTAACCGCCATCTTTGATGGGTTAATTTGCATACAGCCACTCTGATTGGCTGGTGGGTGTGGCTTAGAGGTCTCGGCGTGATGGTTAATTTGCATATTGCTCTTTTATTAGAGTGGATAATTATTCCCAGAGCGCAAACAAGGAAACCGAGGCTCAGACAGGTTACATAACTTGCCCAGGGCACACTGCTTGCCAGTGGTAAGGCTAAGGTCCTAACTCAGGTGCCAGACTCTAGAGCCAACTCCTAAATCTGACCAACAGGGGGTCATAGCTCTCCACATGCCAGATGCCTCCTCCATGTTGCCAGGACCCAGGATAAGTCGTTTCCAAATAGATTCCTGACCAGACGTTGCTAGCCAAAGCCACACCCTGATGCTGCCAGCCTTGCCATTGACCAGTCCACATGCATCTGTTTCTTTGTCTTCCCATCCATCCAGTTTGAAACAGGATGATATTGTAAAGGCTCAGCCCTGTGATTCCCTTCCCACCCAAACCAAGACCACTCTTCCTCTGGAAAGGGAACCCTCCGCGGAAATGCAAAGACCATTCGCCCATTTAAAGTGGCTAATTCAATGGCTTCTACTATAGTCACAGGGTTGGGCAACCATCACCACAATCTAATTTGAGAACATTTCATCAGCCCTAGAAGAAACCCTGAACACACTAGCAGCCATTCCCTATCCCACCTTCCTCCGGCCTAGTCAACCAGTAATCTACTTTCTGTTTCCATAAATTTGCCTCTTCTGCATTTTGCCTATAAATGGGATCACGTGATACGCATTTTTCTGTGTGACTGGCTTCTTTCACTTAGCATAGTGCTTTGAAATTTCATTTGTGTTGTAGCAGGTTTTGACACTGTGTTTCAATACTGTCGAATGGTATTCTATTTTATGCATTTTATTTGCCCATTTATCAGTTGATAGGCATTTGGGTTGATTCCGCCTTTTGGCCGTTATGAATAGTGCTGCTATGAACATTCAGGTAAAGGTTTTTGTGAGGACATATGTTTTCACTTCTCATGGGTTTACATCTAAGAATGGAGTTGTTGGGTCACATGGCAATTCTATCTTAACTTTTTGAGGAACTGCCAAACTGCTTTCCAAAGTGGCTATACCATTTTATATTTCCACCAGCAATGCATGAAGTTTCCAACTTCTCCACATCCTTATCAACACTTGCTATTACTATCGTGTTTATCGTAGCCATCCCAGTGGGTGTCCAATTATCTCTCTGTGAATTTGATTTATTTTCCTAATAACTAGTGTTGCATCTTTTGATGCATCTTTTCGTGTGCTCATTGGCCACTTATATTTCTTCCTTAGAGAAATGTCTAATCAAATAATTTGACCAGAGAGGGGCATGGATGTGTCATGGAGCATAGCAGAGAGGCCTGGGTTGGCAGATATGGCAGGCATGGGCCATGTGGCCAGGGCCAAGTGGGAATGAAGACGCTTCCACAGAAGCCACGTGGAGGAAAGACCAGGACTTAGGACTAGAGAGGGGGGATGCCAGGTACGGTGATGTATCTCCCAAGCGACAAAAGCTTCTCCTGTACCCCAACCCCCCATATCTAACTAAAGTCACCCTCAGGACTGCGAGAAGGAGAAAATCCTGAACTGACTGCATTTAACTTGTAATTTCTGATTTTACCCTGAAATGGCAAAATTAGTTTTTCTGCCATTCAATAGCATGGATGCTTGAAAAAAAACCTAAATTTAAAGTTTAGTGAGTCACTCAGCAAACACCAATAAAGCCTGCAGTGAGCACTAGGTGCCAACCTCAGTACAATGGTGAACACAGCAGCATCCTCAGAGTCTGCAGGTGTGTGGGAAAGACCTGGCCTTTTCTGCTGGGGGTGGGTCTTGTGACTGGCAGGGATGACTGAGCCCAGAGAATACTGGCCCCTCCCCACATTCAGCTGGGGAGTGGTGGGAGGATGGGGTGGGAGGGAGCTATGATCCTGTGGATGGCTTTTCTGGATCCAAGGTGCTTATGGGCTGAACTCCTCTGCTGGACAAAATGTTTCCTGGAAATTTCTCTGATGTCAGTCTAAGAGAGGGACCAGAACACTGAAGGATGCAAATCAATGACTCATCAGACACCCTGGGCACAGAAGGGCCATGTCAGCATCTGCAACCACCCCTCCCCAAGTACGCATATCAGATGTTCACTTATCAGCCCAAAGGCCTGGTAGCCAAGCATCTGGAGCTGTCGAGGTTTCACCTGCAGAGACAAGGCTCAGGAAGCACTGCCACAGCCATCCTGTGTGGCCCCCTGAAAAATGCAAACACCCCAGATGCACATAGAGGAGGAAGGCAGGCCAAGAAAAATCAGTGACCCACCCCTCCCCGACCATCCTCTAACCTCTATGTTTTGCACTTTACGGTTTAGA
Organism: Murina feae; assembly: GCA_004026665.1. Taxonomy (NCBI): domain Eukaryota; kingdom Metazoa; phylum Chordata; class Mammalia; order Chiroptera; family Vespertilionidae; genus Murina; species Murina feae. The sequence continues at coordinate 88,352 of PVJC01000552.1, forward strand.
AAACCACTTTTGCACTTGTTTCTTATGGAAGCCCTGGAAGGTAAGTAGGGATACTCTGTATGGCCATTTTACAGATGAGGAAACTGAGGCGCAGCGGAGGCAAAAGCTTGCCAAGCTCACACAGCTAATTGATGACAGACCTGGAACTAGAACCCAAGGCAAAGGTCTCCCTAGTCCGAGTTTCGTTCCACAGAGAAGTAAAAGGACAATAAGGGAGCTGGGAGATCCAAAACACAGGAAGAGTAGTTATAGGGCCCAGGCACTCTCATCCCTGAGGCCAGGGTCACAAGCCACGACAAGCCTATGCCTGGGCAGGATTTAGTTGACCTCTGCTGCCACCAAGTGGTGATTCTGCAGCTTATCAGCCAGGAAAGCCTTTGTGTGGCAGATTTTTTTGTGGAGCAGCTGCTCAAAGGGGCCCTGGGGTCAAAACAATTTTCATACCAAGTATACCATAAGTGGTATCTGCCCTTTTCACTCTCATTTTCCCACGAGTGTGCAATGGAGCTTTCCACAGGCTACGCGGCAACTGGCATCACAACAGATTGAAAGCAGAAGTGTGTGGGGAACCGCCTGTCCTCTAGTTAAGCAGAAGTTAGGGAGATTTGCAAAAATGTAACAGTGCAACTCTTTCATTGTGTATTTTTTGGGAAAATATAGCTATTTTCATAAAAATGTTATTATTTTAACATGTAATAGGGTTGTTACGGTTTATATAAATACTAGAGGCCTGATGCATGAAATTCATGCAAGGGGCTTGACGCTTGCGGCCCTGGCTTCGTCCAGAAGGTCATCTGGATTGCCGTCCAGAAGGTTGTTTGGCCATCCGGTCTAATTAGCATATTATGCTTTTATTATTATAGATTTTTTAAAATTCTCTTTTAATTTATGGTAAATGTTACAATCTGCATAAACAGAAGTTCTCTATAATTTTGAAGAATGAACAGGACTGCTCTTGAGAACTGCTGTTAGAAAGTGTCAGCTGATGGTTGTTGGCACCCATTCAATGCCAACAAGAATCCCCTCGGGGGATGCAGTGAAGAAGGAAACTTTATTCAGTGCCAACGTGGCTGTGGAACAGCTGAATCGGAATACAGCACGGCTGTGAAAACAGCACCACAGTAACATCTCTGGGCCAGGGGTCCTGGGGCCAGGCCCCTCTCCAGCAAGACAGCTCTGCTCCACTCCATGCTGGCCTGCTGCACTTTGCCCTGGCAAACCTTTGTTGTTTCAGCTCAGCCAGGGAGATGAAGCTTCATTCCTTTTGTTTTCTTTCTTCCTTTTTTTTTGAGAGAGAGAAACATCAATTTTCTTGTTCCACTTATTTATACATTCATTGGTTGATTCTTGTGTGTGCCCTGGCTGGGATGGAACCCACAACCATGATGTATGGGGAACAATGCTCCCACCAACTGAGCCACCCAGCCAGGGCCTCAGCTTCATTCTTTTTTAAAAAATATATATTTTATTGATTTTTCACAGGGGAGGAGAGAGGGATAGAGAGTCAGAAACATCAATGAGAGAGAAACATCATCAGCCACCTCCTGCACACTCCCTACTGGGGATGTGCCTGCAACCAAGGTATACGCTCTTGACTGGAATCGAATCTGGAACCCTTGAGTCTGCAGGCCGACACTCTATCCGCTGAGCCAAACCAGCCAGGGCCCAGTTTCATTCTTATATGAACAGAAATCCCTTCCCGTGGTCCCTGATTGGTCTGTCTCATGCAAATAAGGGCTCCAAATCCTTGCAGTTTGATTGGCCCAAAAGGCAGTCCTGATTGGTTAAAATAGCCACCCTGATTGGTCACAGCTGTGCAGTTCTGATTGGACTGGGAAAGCCTCAATCCTACTGGTTGAAATAGAACTTCAGGAAACCTTTCTAAGGGCTGGCTCAGATGGCAGAAGCACAGTGCAGGCGGGCAGTTCAGCACAGTCTTCTCTGTGAAGCGCAGTTTGCATGAGAGGCTCCATGCAGGAATGGCTGCTGTGCTCTGTTTTTTGTTTGTTTTTAAATATGAGCCCAGTTCATCACCAGGAGCCCTTCTTAGTAGATGCCTTCCCCACCCTTCTCAGGGTTCACAAAGGTAATGTTAATTGTTACTTTTCTCTGATACCAGAGGCAGGGCAGCCGGAGGGTGGTGGTCAGTCGGGAGCTGGTCCTGTAGGTTTGTTGGATATGCAATCATTCCTTCAACAAACATTTAAATGCTCACAGGTGCCTTGCATTGGATGGGATGGGAAATTGTTGGCAGTACAGGGAACCTGGGACAGAGCACTAAGAGGTGAGTCTGGAAGAGCAGCTCTGATGGGGACTGCCAAAGGCCTTCGCTGACAGTTCAGGACTCTGGACGGTATACAGTTGTCCCAACAACTTTCTCTTTCCCACTATGAAATGATGTTCCGTGGGCTGGACAGCAGGGAGCAGTGTGGCCTCAAGATCATCAAATGGAACTGGAAGTCCTCACAGCAGGAGCTCAGGTCCATTGGAGCCTGCGTTTCTCTGTCTGTGAACTTGGTCAGCAAGGCCTCTTCCTGTTTACCTCCTCCTTCCATGAAGCAGATCAGAGAACACCAAGAGGAACTGCGAAGGATTCTGACATCTGAAGAAGGTTGTTTATTGGATATCAGGGCATCCAGCAGATGCCCTCTGCTGGCCTTGTGAACACACCACCACTTCCAAACAAACTAGGCAACTGGGACCAGCGCCGGGAAACGGTCTCTTGGAGGCACACTTGCTAGTAAACACACATTTTAGACCAAGTTGGAGAAAAGACCTCAGGTTCATCGGGAAGGGACTAGCTGACAGTGGACATCTCTTCACCAGTGTCCACAGTGCCTGCCCAGGACCAGTGATGCTGGGTGGGCAGACCTGCCTGTCCTGTCAATAGAACCATACACCAGAATGGAAGTGCTGCTGTCCCCGACACAAAGAATAGTCTGCATGCAATAGGTGCTCAACAAATGCTTGATGACCGGTGGAGGGACGGAGAGTTGGACTACAGCCTATAGATCTGCCAGGGGGACCCACCATTGCCAGGGGCTGTGAAGCAGAAAGATCAAGGAGGGCACACTGAGGGTTTTCTTCAAGGAGGGAACCCTTTGCTAAAGCATTAGGATAAACAATGAGGCTGAACACTTTCCGCTTCTTTATGCCTGAGCAGCGCTGTGCCTTGGTGCTGGGTCTGGTAGGGCAGGGAATTTCCAGAAACATGCTCTGAGTCCCTCAAGGGCGGTGGAAGGGGGTGGGGAAATCACGGGGGGACGGGGACGGAGAAAAGAAATCTAAGGATATTTCCACTACCAGGTTTTAAGCCAGGAATGGCAAAGTAGATTCCTTTGTATGTCACTTCTGACCGGCTGGTGGCTGCTCAGGGCACTGTGTTGAGGAGGGCTCGGAAGCTGCATCCAGGAGAGGCTCTCTGCCTGATTAAAGACGCCTGTTGTAGGCACAAAACATGGGAGCGACATCACGGACACAAGCAATGACCTCCCCACGTGGCTCTAGTGAGAAACGCAATTTAGAATCATGACATCATTCTGGAAACCGGGCTGTGGACAAAGTATTTTATTCTGTTTCATTTTGTTCTCCATGTGCAAATAAGGCCCAGAGAACACCCAGCCCACTGCACTCTGTGCCCCCGCCTCTGGTGCATGTCCAGCACGTACTGCTGGCCATGGGGAGAGCACCTACAGGGCTTCCTCCCACCCCATTGCCCGTTCTCCCGCCCTGCCCTCCCTGCCCACCTTAGGCGGCTGGGAAAAGGGAAGTGAGACTTCTCACCTGCGTGGAGCGGCCTCTTCACTGGTGACATCTACAGGGGCTAAACAGAGGGAAGAGTGAGGGTGGCCTGTGTCTCTTGGAAGCCAGGCAGAAGCATCCGATACAGAAATGACCTGAAGAAGGTTTCATTGTTTTTATTTGGACACTTAGAGACAACTCCAGCTCCTCTGTGAATCCCCAGTAAGTTCACAGCAGTCGTGGGAAGCAGGTCTATTTCGCCCCACTTTTTGCCAGGTGCCAGTGCAGATAAAAAATAGGTGATGATCTATCAATGGTCCAGCTGGCAGAGGAGGAGCAGAGTACTTGCAATCCGAAAGAAGGGGTTCAGAGGTAAGCAGGTTCTGGAAAGGCCTCGCCCTGCAGGGAAGGAGGCCCTGGTCCTTGACACCAGCCCTGGCCCTGGGGGAAAAGAAGGAAAGGTAAGGCTTTCAAACAATCAGTCAGCAAGATCTAGCAGTCAAACAACCCACTTAGAGCTGCTTGGGTGAAGCAACAACTGGCCAAGTATCACCATGAGAACAGGCTGGTGGAAGGCTGTGAGGTTGTCTAGGTTACAGGCAAACCTCAGCTCTCAAACGAACATCTCCCATCTTCAACAGTTCGCCACTCAACCTGACTACCCTTTCGTGCTGACACCTGTATGATCAAGCATTTTTCAGGCCACTGACAAAGGAGCGCATGTGTATGAGTCAGTTTATTGCTAGACTGCATGTTGTTAACATCTCAGGAAATTGTGCTGTGAATATTTTTGTGTGTTTTCGTTCTTATTGCTGCTTATTATTATTAAAATTTCATTTTACTGTACATTTTGTTTCCTTTTTGTTAAATTTTCATTTACATTTCATGCCCTTTTTGTTTTAAAGTGTTTATAGATTAAACAGTACATTAGGCATGTATTGTATATAGGTATTATATACTAAGAGTATTACGCTGAGTGAAAAAGCCAGTCAGAGAAAGACAAATATCACATGATTTTACTTATAAGTGGAATCTAATGAACATAATAAACTGATGAACAAAATAGATCCAGAAACATGGAGGTATAGAACAGACCAACATATCTCGGCAGGGGGAGGGGAGAAGGGCGGTGGGGAGAGGAAGGGCAGGAGGAGTTGGGAAGAGATTAACCAAAGGACTCATATACATATATGCATAATCAATGAGCACAGACAATAGTGTGGTGAAGGCCCGGGGTGGGGAAGTAAGGGAGTAAAGGGGAGAAAAATTGGGAGAAATCTGTAATACTGTCAACAAAATAAAATTTTTAAAGGAAGATTAAAACAGAATCATTTGGGGGTCTGGAATGGATTAATTCAATTTACATGATTTCTAGTGGGGGAAAAAGACTTGGTTTTCAAACAGCCTTCCAGAATGAATTAAGTTCAAGAATCAAGGTTTCTACTATATTTGCATATTTAAAAAAAAAGTGGGTGGGAGGGAGACTGTATCTACTTCCCTTGAAAATGAATTTTCCTGACATCGAAAGTAGACCAATGAGGTCTGGAGCATGAAAGTCATGGCAGGGGTAGAGCAGCATTATTCCTGGAAGGTTCTGGATGTGGGGGATCCAAGTGGACAGGTAGGAGTGGTGCACTGGATTCGCAGGCCTCAGACAAGCTCAAGAACTGACGGCAGACCAGTGGCTGGGCCCCCTTTCTATCACCAAAGGTCATCTCCCTCGCATAGTCTGACTCGGGTTTCTCCGTATGAACAGATAAAGCCACACCACGAAACAACCACCTCATTCTGCGTTCACTTGGGTACAAATGGTCCATGGGTCACTCTTGTGTTGACCTGGAGAGAACTAACGGAGCAGGTGGGTGAAAAGGAAGTGGGGGAGTCGGGGAGTGCTCTGTATCTGGTTGTTAGATGGAGGCTGAAGCTGACTGGAGCTGGCTGTGTCCTGCAGGCACTTGAAAACAATTCCAGGGATTCCCACTGCCTGCACGCGGCACTTTGAGACTGTCACCATCCTACCACTTCCCTAGATCTCTAATGACATCATCTCACTGTCGTCAGTTTAGACTATGAGGGAGACACTGGTTTCCATGTGGTCTAAGCGTGGATACTACCCTGGCCTGCACCATGACTGGCCCGAGATCTCAGAGCAGGGGGGTAAGTTCAAATCCAAGATCTGTTAGAGGGCCTCGGTATTCTTGGGTCAGAGCTGGAGGCTTGTTTCAGATGAGGCTCCAGAAAAGTCACTGGGAGACCCTCCCCGCCCAATTCCTGCTGGGCACACCAGCCTCCTCCCACCCCAGCAGACATCTCTGCCCTTGTATGGTCAGAGCACTTTCAGGAAGAAACACTTCCAGTCGGGGGGCAGGGGGGTGCTCACTGTCCTGAATGGCCAAGTCCAAAACAACCAGGGTTTGGCATGCTAGAAACTTCTTCCTTCCTCCTGAAGTAGCCAATCACCAGGGTGGTCACAAGCGACAGACTGCGACAGCTCTGGCAAGCGTCCAGCCACTCTGGGATCAGCCAGGCCTTGGCATTAAACCACCTCGCAGCTGAAGATTTAAGGACACGGAAGAACGGTCCTGGACTATTAAACAGGGGAGATTATAAAACATCGTGGGAAGTAGGACCCCTTTTTGGGGGCACACATAAAAAACACTTAGGAAAAAATAGGTCCTGAAATTATAGGGTTTTTGCTGCTGTTCTTTCAGTTTACTTATTTCCCCCTAGTTTTCTGGAATAAAAGGCATTGATTTTATTATAGGATTTTTTTTTTAAGGGGAATGGCTAATACTTGAGCACAGCGTTAAGAACCAGGTCTCCCTTCCCTGCCTTGGACATAACCCCAGTACACTAACTTGTCACCCAAAATGTTTAATTATGCAAAATGCATCGCTGCCCTCTGCCTTTCTATAAGAGAGGGCAGAAAGCCAGGGAAGCTGTGAATGTGGGTGCTTTAGTAAAGAGCTAAAAGCATTTGCTTTAAAGCCATGTCTAGGGCTATCCCTGACTTACTCTAGCCGGCTCAATCTGCCCTGCCCTCCCCCTGGCCTGTCTAGGCGTCCCATAGGGCTCAGCATCCTCAGGGGAGGGGGCAGGGAGGTTTGCTAAGACCTTTCTGATGAAGACCATCCTTCCTGAGAGAATCTGCAGTCACCACAGCCAAAGCACATTAGTTTCTGAATAACTAGAAAATTCAGCGACTTCCTCGATTTTATCTCTGTGGGACCGGTTTGGGCCAGGGGAGAAGAAACAAGAGAGGAAAAGAAGAGAAAGAACTGAGAAGATATTGAAGGTTGATCATCCAGCCACTTGGTGATATTTGTGAGTGGCCATTCATGTGTCAAGCTCTGTGCGGGGGCACAGGCCGTGGAGGTGAAATAATAGTCACAGTTCTGGAACTTCCATGCTGGCTGGGAGTGGGGCAAACCATCAGGCAGTGGCAATGAAAGGTGGTGTGGTAGGGGCTGAGCAGGGGTTGTGGAGGGAGCCCACAGCAGGCATAACTCCTGGCCACGGCATCAGGGCAGGCTTCCTAGAGGAGGAGACTTCTAGACCAAGGCCTGGATGACAAGGAGTTGCTGAAGCCAAGGTCAATGGGAAAGGTGTGAAAGCAGCTTGGGGAGGGACAGCATGCCAGGCAGGGGCAGCACTGCAAAGTCACAGAAGTGGGAGTGAGGATGGTACACTTAGGATGGTGGTGAGGACGAGGTGGTTAAGGACGATGCTTTGCCTAATGGAGAGCCATTGAAGCCATTTGAGCAAGGGAATCTCTTACTCAGATTTCTGTTTTTAGATTCTTTGGGCCAGTGATCTTTCTGCAATGAGGAAGAGAGAAGGAAAGGGTGTGGGGGGGAGGGAAGGAGGCAGAGGCTGTCCCCTAGAGTTCTGGGAGCCTGCTGGGGGTTCTCAGACTCAGGCGCTTAGTTCAGTTGGAAGGTGGGAAGATGGTGCCCATGTGACAGGGGAGGGTACCCTGGTTTGAGTCCTCACTTCTGAGCCTGGGTCATTACATTTTATAGTGAAACCTCTCTCCAAGAGCCATGGATGCTGCTGAGAGGAAAAACAGGTATGTGAGCTTACTATCCAGAGGTCAGTTGTGTGCCCACCCAGCTGACCACTAGTCACAGGCGGGCTTTTGAGAAGGGCTTTCAATGACAGACAAGAAGGGTGGTGATCTGAGCCCCAGGATTAACACAGGTTAGATAGGAAACCAATGCAGGGAAACATTTTCAAGGCTAAGAAGAGAGTTTCAAGCTCTGGGAGATGCAACTTACCTGGCACTCAGGGGCTGGTCACCGTATAGTCCCCTCTGATGGCCCGCAGCGAGAGCTCGTACCCCAGGAACATGGCTGCGCTCATGGGGAAGCCCCGCACAGCATTCACCGTGATGCCTCTGAAAAACACCTGTGACAGAGGACGGCATTATCACAGAGGACTGGCCACACCTCTGCGGGGCCACACCAGAGAGCAGGGAGAGAGCTGGTGGTGATGCCCGCTCAGGCCCGTCTCAGGCTGGGCCCTGCAGAGCCCAAGGACCTGTTCAGGCAAAGGCTGCCTGGAATGCCCATCTATGCCCGGTCCTGACCCAGGTCACTTCTCCTGCCAGGCCTGGCCCACATGCACTGTGACAAAACTGTTGAGTCATATGAACACCCATGTCTCCTTGCTTAATTGCTGCTCTCTCTTGAGCACACACATACACACATGTACACACATGCGTGTGCACACATAATTTTCAGGAATCTAGAAGTCAGAACTCCTCTTTGCAGTGGGGGACAGAGCACCAGCCCCAACCAATACAGTGACTGGTGCTTCCTGGGACATCCCCAGGGACCAATAGGAACAACTCAGGCCGTGTGAAGAGGGCAGGCACAGAGTTGAGGCACAGCTTTGCCATTTAGTAGCTGTGCTACTTGGGCAAGTGGCAGCCTCCGGAATCTCAAATTTTCCAACTAAAATGGGGGTGATCGTGCCATTGACCTGGTACAGTTGTTGAGGGAATAAAGGAAATGACGCTGTGGAGCGCGGACACGGTGTTGACTAACACATCCCCATTCTTGTTATCTAAAGTCATTGTTTTGGACAGAGTGGCACCCAACCTCGATCATTAGTGTGAGTGCCTCGGGGTGGTGGCCTGTTGACGAGCCGCTAGCCTTGGCCTTAATTACAAGAAGACTGTGTTTGCCTTCCATCTCAGGCAATACGATAAGGTGCTTTCCTTCCTCCCTGAATCCTCTTGCCTGGTGCAAGAAGACACTAATCGATGTGACCTAATTCCAGCCCTTGGAAAGTTTATAACCTACTAAAGGAGCTAAGCCCCACTCAGGAATAATTACAACATAATATAGTACATGATGAGAATAGATAAGGGCTTTGGTGAGCAGTAGGGTGGAGAGGAACTATCCTTAAATGTCCTCCCTGGACAAAACATCTAAAGGTAAATTCCTGTCCAAGCGTAAAAGACCTGGTAACTATCAGGCAATAAGATGCAACTCTGTTAACTGACTCCTGTATGATTTATGAATTAGGGCTGGTATTGCAGTTTTAAGGAAATGGAAATCCAGCCCTTTGCATTCCCTGTTTGCTTAGTAGTCAGGCACCGTAGTATCAGGTTAGGTGCAGGCTACCAACAGGATGTCGGGGGACCTTCCTTCAGGAGTGGTTGTCTGCATCTTGCCACTCTGTGGCAGCCTGAGAGGCACAGTTGGATGGGAAGGGAAGAGAGGGCTTGTAGACTTGGGAAGCCTGGGCCTCGGGGAAGAAAGCTGATGGACAGGATCCAAGAGGTGAGCAGGTGGCTCCTCCAAATCCCGGAGCAATGCAGGTGGGGGCAAGTGGGATCCTCGTGACATTAGCTCTTCTTTCCCATGTTTAACCTTTCTGGAATTCCACAGGCTCACCCAGAGTGACTGAATAACAGCCAGGAACTGGGTCAGGCTCTGGAGGGAAATTCCACGTGAGGTGCCTCAGAGGCTCCCCTGCAAGGCAAGCCAGGCAAATTCTCCAGTCCCACAGCGCTGGGCCCTGCAGGAGCCCTAGGCCACTTCAGACAGACAGACAGACACTCCTTCCTCCAACAGCTGCATCCGAACTGCCTCTGCTCTGCGAGGCTGAAAGCTGGCTTATACTGCAGCTCTCATAACACAGGAAACACCAGACTGAGTTGCCCCTCATGAAGCCTCAATGGCTCCCCACTGCCCAAGGTCAAAGTGCACGCCTTCCCTGGCCTGTCAGGACCCACACCCTCTGTTTCTGCTCCTTCCCTGGACTGCCTCTTACACCTCACACCTGTTACTCTGGGCAGTCTAAAAGCCTGTCATTCCTCCTAAAGGACCAACTCTCTTCACCACTGGGCCTCTGCTGGAACGCTCCCAAATCTGGCTGTGCCCGCTAGTAGTCCTCCCAGGTCACCCGTGCTAGACTATGGTACCTTGCCTTCGGTGCACTCACCTCTGCCATCACAGCACTTCTCACATCCCTGCCAACTGCCCATGACTGGCCCATCCTCTCACTAATAATCCCAGCAAAGGCAATGGGAACAGGGCTGTGTGTGTGGCTCATCTCCGAATCCCCAGCACCTGCACTGTGCTTGGCCTAGACGACCCTCTACAGTAGCGGTCACTAACCTTTTGGACCTCACGGACCACCGGTTGCCAACCGCTGCTCTACAGATCTTATTAAATGAATCAATGGATGGATGGATGAGAGGAAAGGAAGGAGGGAGGGAGGGAGGGAGGGGGGGGTAGGGAGGAAGAAAGGAAGGGCTCGTTAATACCAGAAGAATGGTTTCTGAACTGAAAGAGTCCCAGTGTGATGTGATAGTGGAGGATTTCTGGAGTGGAGAGAAGGCTCCCCCCACCTCCACGTTGCAGAACCAAAGAGCAACCAACCCTGGTGCTTCAGGAAGATTTCTACTACAAATGCTCCTCTCTGTCTCGCCTTAGAGTTATCCACTCTCATCCTACTATACAAATCCCTTCACAAGGACACCAAGTCACTCCTCCAGCATCCTATTTCAGATGACAGCTCTCCAAGTAGGAGCCACGGCCCATGTGGCCCACAGCGATCCTCACAGCAGGCAGAAGATGGATCCAAAACTTGGGAATGCCCTGATCCATGGGCTTCTAACCGCCATCATGAAGGCTGCTTTACCGCTCATCATTAAGAGAGTTACGAAAAGGGCTACTAACATTGAACACTGCTATCATTATTTTACTGCTTTCCAATTCTCTCTTACCATTGAGTTCTTCTCCCAGGGGAAAGTGGAAACAGCTTAGGGCTTTGTACACCCCTCAGTGAGCTGCAGTAAGTGTTCTGAAGGGGGTATTCCACAAAGCAGTGCCCAAGCCAAGTGGGACTGGAGCCATCCCTCAGCATTCCTCCTACTGCTATGACTAATGACTGTGAGACCACCCAACCTACCAGGACTGTGTGGGAACCTTTGTTACCATATGTTAGTTATTTATATGCAAACATACATACAAATATACATAAATATTCATACACATATATATGCATGCATAGGCTGGGAATATTTTTGGAATAGATCACATGAAATAACAGCAATTGTCTTTGAGAATGTACTGGGAACCACCAGAGTGATATTTAGACAATATATTTTCCTATACCTTTTGAAACATCTTATGTTCATACATAATCTTTTTTAAACTTCTAATAAAAAATTTAAAAATTAACCTGTCAATGAGGTGATTAATCAAGCTGAATATGACTATCTTTGCTTATCACCTATCTCTGACTATAAACTATGGACCAAATGCAATTGAGATTTAAAAATTGATCATCTGGCCTTAGTTGCCCTCAAGGACATTTTTTTTTTAGCTGAGCCCCATAATTTTTGGAGAAAATAATATCAGCAATATATTTTGCCTCTACAGACATTTTTAGAATTATGAAATTAATATTTAGATAACAAAAACATTTCATTAAAAAAACAGAACATCCCATTTGAATCTCTCTTGTGTGTACTCGTTGTTTGAATCACAAACTGTGCTTCTGCCAAAGAAAAAAAAAAGACAATTGAGGTGAGAATTCTAGGAAGATGGCAGAGCAGGAAATACAGGAATTTGCCTCCCCACCTACACAATTGTACAAGCAGAATCTGTCTGATTTTGGAATTCTGGAGTTTATTGAAGGTTTGGACAGTAAATTGTGACTAATTTCAGCTCTTAGCATGGTGGCAGCTACCTACCCATCCTCCCCAAGCCCTGAGGCAGGAAGCTGTGTGCTGTTCTTGAAGCAGCCTGCGCACAGCTTGTGGGAGCCAGGATAGGCAATGAGGACCAAGAACTCCCAATATCAAAGCTGTTTCTGATCACCAATTGCTGTTTCTGGTCAGAGAGGTACCATTGTTGTTTCACCCAACCCTACCCTCCATTGATACAAACCCCTCCCCCTCTGGCTGAAAGGACTTCCAGGGGACTTAAAGGGCTAATGCCCTTCCCCCTTCATTTTTTTCTTTTTCCCCTCTAGGACATTCAAAAGCAACTGCATGTTTGGGGAAAACTAGAAAATGACTGAACATGCCCAGAGAAAGCTGCTGGCTCAGAAAAGACCTGAAGGGATCTAAGTTCACACCTGATCCTGGGCGCAGACAGCCTGCAGCAATCAGAAAAACAAAACAATAAACAAAGACAATAGCAACAAACACTAAACTCTTGGAAAAGGGAAGAATCTGACTTCCAGAGTTACCTCATTACTGTATTAGGTTCAGAAGTCTAGTTCTTAACCAAAAATAAAAATAAAATCACAAGGCACTCAAAAATAAATCAATCAACAGAAACTGTTCCTGAAAAAGACCTGACAGCAGAACTACTTGACAAAAACTTTAAAATAACTGTCTTATAGATGCTTGAAGAACTGAAGGAAGGTGTGGAAAAAGTCAAGAAAATAATATATGAATGAAATTGAAATATCAGAGAGTAAACAAAAAACTCTGAAAGAAACCAAACAGAAATTCTGGAACTAAAAAGTACAATAGCTGAAATTTAAAATTCACTAAAAGGATTCAAAAGCATATTTTAACAAATAGAAGAATCAGCAAACTTGAACGTAAGACAATGAAAACTACTGAGGCCAAGGATCAGAAAGGAAAAAGATTGAAGAAAAGTGAACAGAGACTAAGGGACTTGGGGAAACTCTGAAGCCAGTCAACATATGCTTTGTGGGAGTCCCAGAAGGAGAAGAGAGAAAGAGGCAGAGAGAATATGTGAAGTAATACTAGCTGAAAACTTCCTAAGTCTGATGAAAGACATGAATATAAACATCAAAGGATCTCAATAAATTCCAAGTAGAATGAACTTGAAGAGACCCATACCAAGACACATAATAAACGTTTTGAAGACAAAAAAATAATCTTGAAAACAGTAAGAGAGAAGCAACTCACTGGACAAAGGGTACTCAGGAAGATAATTTTAGAGGCCAGAAGACAATGGGACAATATATTCAAAGCACTAAAAGAAAAAAAAGTCATCAGTTGGGAATCCTATATCAGCACCACTATCCTTCAAGAGTGAGGGAGAAATTAACATTCCCAGGTAAACAAAAGCTGAGGGAGTTCATTACCTCTAGACCCACTCTGCAAGAAGTGCTCAACAGAGTCCTTCAGGGTGAAATAAAATGACATTGGACAGTAACTTGAAGCTATGTGAAGAAATTAAGACCTCAATAAAGGCAAATGCATAGGGAGAGTGACATCAGCATCATAGCAGCACAAGACATTCCTTGCTTGTTCCCCACCTCAACAACAAAAATTTGGCATCCATCCTTGAACAGAAGTGCCTCTGTGGGCGTTGAGGGATCCAGCACCATACACCAAGGGACCCAAGAGCAGTGAGTGCCATTTGTACACCAGGTAATAGGCAGACAGACCTCAGAATTGGCAGTGGAGCCTGCAGGACCTGTGAACTGGCTCCAGCTCCTGTTGGTCCTGTCCACAAGAACCTGGAGAATTCTGACTTGGGCAGTCTCCCACAAATGAGATGGCCTTTGTGGAAGTCCAGGCTTTGAGAGAAGTTCCAGTACTCCATTGGAGCAGAACAAATAAAAGTTTGGATGCATTGGAATGGGCAATTAGAAACTACTGGAGGGCTTGGGACAAGGCAGCTACATGAAAAAAAGGCCCAGAGATCAGTAGTAACACTTAAACTAATAAAACTCCTACTGCAAATGCCAGTGACAAATGGATAACTTTTTCTAAATGTTCTCTACGTGTGATGCATTAAGCTAAGCACTTGTTATATGTGCCATTTAATTTAACCCACACACACCCCTGTCACTCATGGTAGGGATGGTTATCCTTGGGAGAAACTGAGGTCCATAGAGGTGAAGCAACTTGTGTGGATTCCTCCAGCTCACAAGGAACCAAGCTTGGCCTGGAACTCAAATCTGCTGATTCTAAGAGGCATGTCAAGAAAATCAGGGGCCTGTTTGCGGGAGAGCAGACAAGACTGTTTCTTTGGAGGGTGTTCGGGGTGTCATGCGAGGCAAAATAGACAGGGATGAACTTGTTTATAACCTTGGGTGCCAGGTGTGGAAGTCTGGTCTTCGTTCTGGGACAGTTTAGAGCAGTGGTTCTCAACCTTCCTAATGCCGCCACTCTTTAATACAGTTCCTCATGTTGTGGTGACCCCCCAACCATAAAATTATTTTCGTTGCTACTTCATAACTGTAATTTTGCTACTTTATGAATCATAATGTAAATATCTGATATGCAGGATGTATTTAGGCGACCCCTGTGAAAGGGTCGTTCAACCCCCAAAGGGGTCACGACCCACAGGTTGAGAACCGCTGGTTTAGAGGCAGGAAGGGGCTTGGGTTTAGGACAAGATCCTGGGTGCAGGGAGGAGAATCAAAGAGGAGGGAGATAAGGCCTGGTTGGAGGCAGCCTCAATAGCTGAGACCAGGGGTGTTGGGGTCTGTACTTGCGTGGGCGCGGGCGTTTAAGACAGATCGGGAGCTGGAACCTATGAGACGTGATGACTGAGGTGGTTCTGGGACTGCCCACTTGAAGGGGGGGCGCTGAGCAATGAGTGAGGAAGGACATCCAGCCTATCTTGATAAGAAGGCAAGCTTTGGTGACACACAGATGTGGGTCTGGTTCCCGGTTCTGCCACGCAGCAGCTGTTTGTCCTCAGGTGGGTTACTAGTCGTCTCTGAACCTCTGTCAGGTGAGTGTGCACCCACCTCCTCTATCAGCCCAGGGGCAAGGACCCGATGAGACAAGCTTCTCTTGTAGTGCTTTTAAGTGGTAACCACCTGCACCTCAGTTTCCCTTCTCTATACTCTCACATGCCCCCAGTGCGTGACCTGCCTTCTAGGAACTGAACTCACCCACCGGGTTATTGTGTAAACACAAAAACTAGCACATTCTTCTTGGATGGGGAGAGAAAAACAAACTTGTGCCAAAGTTCAAAGTACTGCTGTGGGCTTACTTTAAGACCGTCCTTCTGGTAACTCTGGGAGATACAGTCCAGGACACCTTTGTATTTGTTCAAATAAACCCCATCAGCCTGGAGTCGACTTTTCACAACATCCATAGGAGTCGCTGTCCCCCAAGAAATTGCTCCTGTAAAGAGAGAGACAAACAGGAGTCAGGGGCTGGGCTGGTTGGGGTCTGGAGGGGACCCTGAGCTTCCTGCCACTCAGAAACTTAATCAGCTGCTGAGGGAAGTGGAAAAGTTCAAGGTTGTAAGTGCTGTTCCTGAGCCTCCCTTGAGACTTGCTATGGGACTTCACAGAGTTATCCTACCCTGCAGGCCTTGGTTTGTCATCTGTAAAATGGGGCAGCAGTACCTGTCTTCATGGCATTGCTAGAGAGTAAATAAACAGATGCATCTGAGGCATTTAGCGCAGTGCCAGGCGCATAGCCAGTGCTTCGTGGGTGGAAGCCTTTCTTAGCAGCTTTTATTAGAGAAACAGGAACAGGCTCACCAGTGCTTGCAGCACCTTTCCAGGCCCCAGGGGAGGTCCAGGGTGTCTGAGGAGGAGGGTTCACAGCTTCCCAGAGGCAGGATCTACCCTGAACACACAGAAGCTAAACAAGCATTGGCCAGCCTGGGGATTGGAAAGAAGAGCAGGAGCAGGTCTTTGAAAAGCTCTCATCTCTTCCATGTACGTGGAATAAAAGTCTTAGGCCCTGGGTCATCCTGGTTGGACATGCTCGGGTGCCCTGGTTTGGGCACTTTTGTGACTCTCAGTGACTCTGGGAAAACAACACCAGGTTATAGTGTAAACACAAGAACCAGCACATTCTTGGATGGGGAGAGGAAAATAAACCTGTGCCAAAGTTCAGGGCAGCTGGTTTGCAAGTTTTGTAATTGCTGCCAAAGAGGCTCCCCAAAGAGGCCTTTGCCTGCCCCAAACTCTGCTCATCCCGGCCTCCCTCCCGCCCCTGTGGCCCCACAGTGTCAGGTGCCCTCTGGACCTCTCTTCCTTCTGCCTCAGGTCAGGATAACAGGCCGCTCCCCCCTGGCACACTCCCTGTCCCTCAGCCCAAGGGCGAGGGTACTACACATGGAGGTTCGCCTGCCAGGCCACTCACACCTGCTCGCACCAGAAATGAGAGCAGGTGGGGCTTTGTTTGTCCTCAGCCAGCGAGTACTTCCTGAGCACAAACTAGGAGTGGCCAGCCTCAGGCAACGGGGCGGTGGGAGTGAGGGAAAACACTGGTGTTTGGGCTTTGTTCTGTGCTGGCAGAGTTTCATCACACACAGCTAATTACGATGAGGAGGAAAGGCAATTTTCTTCTCTCAGCTGCAAAGGCCACGTGATCAGCTTCTGAAAAAGCATTCTCCATGCTCAATATTGACCAATGTCGCCTCAACTCATTAAATAAATAAATAAAAGCACTCTCTCCTGACTTCCGTGCCCCTCTAGCTATGCTGCACTTCTCTCTGCCCTGTCAGAGCAGTCAAGTCCCGCGCCCCACCAGGTGCTGGGTTCTCCAATTTCCTTTATCCCGCCCTCTCAATCCCACTCCAATCAGGTTGCCACACCTTCTCGTGACCAAAATGGGGCTTGTCAAAGTCCCGGGTGGCCTATATACATCACAGAGGCCCTTGGTGGGAAAGAGCTAGGGCAGCCTGCAGCACAGAGACCAGTGGGGCTGGAGCCCAGCAAGCCGGTCCGGGAGCAGAGAATGAGCGCAGATGGGTAACAGGCAGCCCGGTCGCAGGGGGCCTTAAACACCACTGCGAGGACACCGACTTCTACCCTGCGTGACAGGGGGATGCAGTGTGCATTCTGAGTAGGGAGGTTAAGTTCTGGTCCATGGACACAAAATGAAGAAGTGTGGATTTGAACTTGGATCTTTCTGATGCAGGTCCCTGTTGAGGTCTGCACTGGCCGTGTGACCTTGGGTTGGCCACTCAATTTCTCTGAATCTGAACTTTCTCACCCTAAAAAATGGGGAGACTGATTCCCACCTTCTGGAGGTAATGAAATCCCCACACGAGGAAGGTTTATAGTGTGCCAATATTAAAATACGGTGAACCGTAATAACTGATTTCCTTTGAAAAGCTCAGTAATACCTGATACAGAGTAAGGGCTCAAAGTGTATTTTCTGACTGAAAGTTCAATGAGCCCAGATAGGGACTTGCCACACCCACAGGTCCGGTGCAGAGGAGATGGGAGAAAGGGAGGACCATTCTGCATTCCTAGTCTTTTCTCTGGCACATAGTAGGTATTTAACATGGAATTGTTGGGTGAGGTCTGAGTAGGACATGGTAGGACCCCCCAACTGTCCCACTGCAGTGGCCAGCACAGGGACAGGTATCAACACTGCTGTCTTACCTGCCACGCCACCTGCCAGCCACACAGCATAGGGGCTGGGGTCTGCACAGGCCTCAGGTGTGATCCAGTCGGTCAGGAACACATAGGGGACAAAGTAGAGGCAATAGCCCGGGACGTCCCTCAGCAGCATGGCACTGGCACCCCGGTATAGCCCCGCCAGGCCCTCAGTCCGCACGATGGTTGCAATGCAATGCACAGGCCCATGGTAGGCTGGCTGCTCGCCAAGAGCCACTGCTCTGGGTTTCAAACTGAGGCTGGCTGCAAAGACAGGGCAGGTAAGATGACAAGTGACCCAGGGGACAGAGACTAGCCATTGTCTGGCTCTAGAGCCAGCCCAGCCCACTAACAGTTCCCTCTCAGGTGGCCCACTGGGTTTTACCAAACCTCTGACCTTCTTGGCAGCTCAAACCAGGATTCTGGAATCCCAACAGAGGCCTGCCAACATGAGCAGCCAGATTGGAGACAATCTCTCCAGGTGATAAAGTACCAGTTGCCTTACAATGTTCAGGGGCTGCTGGTCAGCCATCACTCTGTCTCTCTAACAGCTGTGACTGTAGAATGCCTAGGATCAACTATGAGAAGGCTCTTTATTGAAGCAGAGGCTGGAAAATCCAGTACATTATGCATGTGTATGTGTGTGTGCACACACATGCATGTATGTATGCGTGTGTGTACTTGTGGTAAAAAAAAGTACAGGAGTCCTGGCCGAGTGGCTCAGTTGGTTGGAGCTTCATCCTGTACACCAAAAGGTTGTGGGATTGATTCCTGGTCAGGACACATATCTTGGTTGTGGTCTGATCCCAAGTTGGGGCATGTATGGAAGGAGGCAACTGATCAGTGTTTCTCTCTCTCTCTCTCTCTCTGTCTCTCTCTCTCTCTCTCAAATCAATAAAAAGCATATTTTTTAAAAAGTACATGAGATTTGGACCCAGTTCCAAATCCTGGCCCCATCACTTACAAATATTAGGTCCTTGGTAGGCTACCCTTTCCAACCTTTGTTTCCTTATCTTTATAAAGAAGACAGTATTGTACCCTTTATACAGAACACAATACTGTATTGTATATTGAAAGTTGCTAAGAGAGATTTTAAAAGTTCCCACCGTATACACACCCACAAAATGGTAACTGGGGGAGGTGATGGGCATGTTAACCAACCTAAACTTGGTAATCATCTGCACTATACATGTATATCAAATCACATCGTATACCTTAAACTCACACAGTGTTTACGTTAATTATCAATAAAGCTGAAAAATATTTGTTCATAAAAGAAAAGGAGCACAGGCTCCTGTGAGTATATAAATAAGGCTGTGAAGTTCTAGGGACACCGTGGAGGTCCAGTAGCTGGCCCACAGGTTATTACTGAGACCGAGGTTGACTGGCACACATCTGGTGCAGGCTGTGCCGGTTGGAGGGCTGGGTAGTGCTCCCTGGTGCCATTGGCCCCTCCAAGTCCAAGACACAGGGCTGCTGTCTCCTTGTCTGACTTCCAGGGTCAGGTCACAGGTTATATGTCTAGCTTCTTCTAGGGGTGTGTGTAGCCACCAAGCAGTGACTCTGGCTCTCAGGTTCAATCCTTCCACCGGTCCCCCAGCTCCATCTCTGATGTTCATCTCCTCTGCTACAGACCCTTTAGCACAGCTTTGACTCGTGGCCAGAGAGACCTCCCTGTCCTCACACAGGTAAAGCAAACGTAGTCGCAACTTGTTCCCATCGTAAAGAACTACCATGACATGTGTAGGAAGGAAGCATGCCTGTGACCACACGCCTATTTTGCCACCAGGGTTTAACTCCCAGAATGCACCATTCCTGATTTTACACATCTGGCAAAGAGGAACATCAGTTTCATTATACAGTTTAATTCCCAAGTTCCCCAAATAGTTCCATCTTTATCAGAGGAAGGTCAGGACAAGACATTCGGCTCCATGGTGCGCGGTCCAAACTGGAGATTTTGGGGTAAAGTGCAACCTGTCCTTTCACGCATCCCAGAATAAGTGAGGTCGAGGAGGAGGTTTCCATTTTCCTAGGAAATGTGCTTGAAAAAACAAATCCTATAGTTTCCTTTTGTGGGTTGGGGAGTGGGGGTGAGCACCCACAGCCACACATGTTCAGACAACTGCAGTGTGGGCAAGAGACAGTCCCACTCACTTCTACAGCAGATCCCACAGGAAGTGAGTTACTTTTAGTGGCCACTTTTGGGAGGCACAGGGCCCTCTGAACTCAGAGCATGATCAGACACTGTGGTCTTTTAAAGCCCACTGAAACATCACTGGATACCCCTTCCTCTCCCAAATCTACCATAACATGGCTGAAGTCATCCAGGGATATTTTGGCACGAGACAAACTAGATGTAATTGTCCCAACATAAACTTTGCCTGGCCATTCATGTCCAAGTGCAGTGATCTGAGTAAAAGTTTTAATGAATCAGCCATGGGAATGAAGTGGCTTTCCAAAGTTCCTGATTGAAGGAGGGTGCCTGATAACATCCTGCTGATTCAGAGGATGGATGTCAAAAACAGTATTTGCCCAACCTCCAACTGGCCCTGGGAATAGAGAACCCGAACTTTCCTTTTCTTTCCATAGTGAGCAATAAGGAAATCCTCTCCCATTCTCCCGCGTGCGTTACACAAGCAATCCAACTTTTATTGCTTGAGAAATGATCCAGTTATGACTATTAGCGCAGTAAAATTGTCAGGGTGATGACCATCATCTGAATACTGACTCGAGCCTGAACTGGCGGCCAATGCCTTCGGGCACAAGTTGATACTGCAAAGGCCTATGGGACTCCACCTGACTCCCTCATCCCCATGTAATAACAAGTTTTGTTTAAAAAACAAAAGACTTTGCATTTGAAAAAATATTTCAAATTTGAAAAAAAGGACAAAAAGAAAAAATTGTATAAAGAACACCCTTAATATTCACTATCCAGAT
Organism: Murina feae; assembly: GCA_004026665.1. NCBI lineage: Eukaryota > Metazoa > Chordata > Mammalia > Chiroptera > Vespertilionidae > Murina > Murina feae. Next base: position 108,836 of record PVJC01000552.1, read on the forward strand.
TTGCCTGTTGCTAACATTTGTTTTATGGTTTGTGCGCTCTCCCCCCACCCCTTCTCCCTCAAACATGCACATGCAACGACTGAGCAGCTGCCACTGTCCCCATGCCTACACCTGTCTGGGCTGTTCGTATCCAGGCAACAGTGGCCTGACCTGGGGTCAAGGTTTCACACCTCAGCCATGGGTATGATGTGGGTTTCAGGACTTATAGATTGAAGGGCAGTATCTGATAAGGTCCTCTTTGTCTGAAGGTGTCAATGTTGGGAAAACACTTGCCAAACCTTGAACCAGCCTTGTGAGCAAGACCCAAACCTGCAATTCTTTTTGTCTTTCCCAAGGTAAGCAATAGAAATTCTTTATATATTCATACATAATTTTATATTCTGAACCATTTTAGGGTGAATTATACACAAAATGGCCCTTTACCCTTAAATACTTCATGTATTTTCTAAGAATAGGGTGTTGTCTTACATACCATAGTGCAGTTATTGGTTTCATAACCTACGTTGACAAAACTGTTATATAATGCACCGTCTCATAATGACCTTTATAGCATCCCTCTCACTCCCCAGCACAGAATCCAGTCTACTCAGGAGTTGCATTTAGTCATCATGGCTCTTTAGCTTCCTTTAATCTGGAGACTTTCCACAACCTTTCTTTGTCTTTATGACACTGACATTTTAAGAACACACTGACCCCTTCTTGTAAACAGAACTTTCCTCATTTGGGGTTTGTTTGATGTTTCCTTGTTATTGCATTGAGGTATTGAGTTCCTGGCCCAGCCTCCTCCCCATTCTCACCTCTTTTCCCATGAAGACTAATCACTTTCAAGAGCCTTCTCTGGCCTCCTATGCTTGTTTTGCAGTTTGTTTGTTTTTAATTGAGGTATACTTTACCTTCAATTAAAGGCATAGCTATTAAGTGCACAAAAGGAGAGTTTTGACAATGGTTGCTACACCCTACTGAGAAGATGACATCTTATACTCAAACTATTTTGGTTTCAGCCCACTCAGGCAGAGCAAAAATTCCATATCTACCTACCCTCTCCTGCTTTTCAAGTAAAGAACTCTGCACATCCACATGTCACTCAATGAGAAGCATAGCTTTCTTTTAGGCGATGGTCGTTCAGCCCATCTGCATTAGCAGTAGTGCTATGGACGATTCATCTGGGACCACAAAGCAGAAACTGCTATCAATTGCTGAGAACACAAGATTCTCTGTGGCTGGGACAGGGAGGCGTGGCTCTGAGAGGTAAGTCCTGGGAGCCTTGACAGCTAGACATAGAAAAGCACTGAGTGAGAGTTCTGGGTAACGCTAGCAGTGGACCAATTTTAGTTTGTGAAAAACAAATTTTGCCGATCCCTAAACACTGACTTGGGAGGTTTCTGACAAGCAGTTCCTGGAAATATGCACAACTGAATTCCATGGCTTCCCCTGTCATTCCTGCAAGGACCCTGCGGAAGGCGGCCAGGTGCTAAACCAGTGCCATGTGTCTTCACTTAACACCATAGATAGCCCAGCTGGCATGGCTCAGTGGTTTAGCATTGACCTATGAACCAGGTGGTCATAGTTTGATTCTTGATCAGGGCATGTGCCCGGGTTGTAGGCTTGATCCCCAGTGGGAACATGCAGGAGGCAGTCAATCAGTGATTCTCATCGTTGATGCTTCTATCTTTCTCTCCCTCTCTCTTCTTGGAAATCAATAAATATATTAAAAATAAAAATTAAAAAACAAAACACCATAGACAGGCTCCTGTTGACTGAGACTTTAAGCAAAATGACATGTAAAGAAACTACTTTACCACAAGCGAATTGATATAAACAAGAGTTAAATTCCGACAACATATTTCTGGTCACAAAAAACTTCTTCAAACTTCTAAATAAGTAATCAAAACACTTCTAATATTACACACTGAAATAAATGTGAGCTATAGACACATTTAAGAACGATGCATAGAAAACAAGGAAAAGAATTATTTTCCAACCCGTTTACTCCAATTCAGGATTACAGATGGCCAGAGCCTCTCCAGGGCACTGAATCTTGTACCTAACACTGTTGCCCCATATATGTGCTTCAACATCCATTAATGAACACCTGAGCATCTGATTGGGCAGATCTCAATGCCGGGCCTCTCAAATGTTCACCTCCCATCTCCCATCTTGGCATTCATCTAAGCCTGGCCCTATCTGGTCCTTCCACCAGAGACTATATGAACTAAAAGAAAGTTACAGCACAATCCCAGGAACCTGGCTGTGGATGGCTTAAAGCTTCAAACAGGACACCAAGAGCCAAACTTGGATGCCATCTGACATTGACTGGCACAAAAGTACCTCATGGGAGGCCCGAAATCAGCATATAAAACAGTTAGCCTCTCCCTTCGTCTCTGAAATCAATAAAAAATATTAAAAAGATAAGACGCTTAGAAATAAATTTAACCAAGGAGGTAAAAGGTCAGTATTCAGGAAACTATAGGACATGGAAAAAGAAATAGAGAAAGACACAAACAAGTGGAAGCATATATCATGTTCATGGATTGGGAGAATTCACATCATTAAAATGCCCACACTACCCAAATCCATCCATAAATTCAATGCAATCTCAATTAAAATACCATTAGCATACTTCACAGGTCTAGAACAAATATTCCAGAAATTTATATGGCACTGTAAAAGACTTCGAATAGCCACAGCAATCTTGAGAAAGAAGATCAAGGTTAGAGTGATCAAAATACCAGATATGAAACTATACTACAAAATCATTGTAACCAAACAGCCTAGTTACCAGCACAAGAACAGGCATATAGATCAATGGAATAGAACTGAGAACCCAGGACTTGATCCATGTCAATATGATCAATTCATATTTGACAAAGGAGGCAAGTGCATACAATGGAGTAAAGACAGTCTCTTCAGTAAATAGTGTTGGAAAGATTGGACAGGTACATACAAAAAGATGAAACTAGACCATCAATTTACACCATAAACAAGAATAAACTAAAAATGGATAAAAGACTTAAATATAAGTCATAAAACCATAAAAATCCTAGAATAAAATATAGGCAGTAAAATCTCAGATATCTCTCATAGCAGAATTTTCGCAAATACATCTCCTAGGGCAAGAGAAACAAAAGAAAAATTAAACAAATGAGACTACATCAAACTAGCAAGCTTCTGCACAGCTAAAGAAAACATCCTCAAAGTGAAAGGGAGCCCATATTATGTAAGAACATATCTGCCAATGATGTATCTGATAAGGGGTTCCAAATTATATATGGAACTCATACAACTCAACCACAAGAAAACCAACAATCCAATTTAAAAAAATGGCCAGAAGACCTGAACAGACACGTCTGCAAAGAGAACAAAAGACATATTGAAAAAGTGCTCAGCATCACTAATCATCAGACAGATGCAAATTAAAACAATAATGAGGTACCACCTCAGCCCTGCCAGAATGGCTACCATCAATAAATCAACAAACAACAAACGTTGGCATGGATATGAGGAAAAGGGAACCCTAGTACATTGCTGGTCGGAATGCAGACTGGTGCAGCCACTGTGGGAAACAGTATGAATATTTATGTATAAAAAAGTTTAAAATAGAACTTCCATTTGACCCAGTGCTCCCACTTCTGGAAACATATCCTAAGAATCCCAAAACACCAATCTGAAAGAATATATGCACTGCTATGTTCATAGTAGCATTATTTACATCAATTAAAATCTGGAAACAGCCCAAGTCCCATCAGTAGATGAGTGGGTTACAAAAGCTGTGGTATATAGTCCTGGATAGTGTTGCTCACTGGTAGAGGTTGGTCCGGGCACCTACTGAGTTCCATTCCCAGTCAAGGGCATGTACCTGCCCTTGACTTGTAGGTACATTCCCCGGATCTGGTTGGGTGTGTGCGGAAGACAACCAGTCAATGTCTCTCTCATTTCAACATCTCTCTCTCTCTCTTCCCTCCATCCCTTCTACTCTCTCTCTCTCTAAAAATCAATGGGAAAAATATCCTTGAGTGAGGATTAAGAAAAAACATGTACATTTATACAATGAAATACTATAATACTATGCAGTTGTGAGAAAGAAGGATCTCTTATCTTTTGTGACAGCTGGATGGACTTGGAGAGCATTATGCTAAGTGAAATAAGCTAGTCAGAGAAAGACAAGTATCACATCATCTCACTCATATGTGGAATCTAATGAAGAAAATAAACTAAGGAACAAATAGGTCCAGAGATATGGAAGCATGCAACAGATTGACAGATCTCAGAGGGAAGGGGAGGGGGACAGGAAGAGATTAACCAAAGAACTTACATGTGCATATACTTTACTCATGGACACAGACAATAGTGCAGTGAAGGCCTGGGGTGGGATGAGTTGGGAGATGGGCAGAGGGGGGTTAAGGTGGGGGGGATGGGGGACATCTGTAATACCCTCAACCAGAAAGGAACAAAGAAGGAAGGAAGGAAGGAAGGAAGGAAGGAAGGAAGGAAGGAAGGAAGGAAGGAAGGAAGGAAGGAAGGAAGGTCCAAATCATGGTCCCAGTGACTGCGTAGTCTCAGATGCTTGGAGGCACCCAGTAATGTGCATGTGTCTCCTTCAGGAGACAGGCTGGGCGTTACCACCGTGGTCGGGGCTGGAGCAGGCTGTGTAACCCCTCATTCATTTCCCCAGGATATTACCAACTGGCAAACTCTTGCCCACTTCCTGTTTCCAAAGAGTCCAGCAGTTTACCCATGATCTGAAGAGTCCAAGGTATGCAGACAGTTTAGTGGAAAGAACCCTGAATTGGGAGCTTTGTAACTCAGTGCCATTTACTGTACAACCTGGTGCAAAGAACTCCCCATGGAGCCTCAGTTTCATCGTCATCTATAAAAGAAGAAAAATAAGTGGCTTGTCCACTTCATTTGGTTTTTGTGAAAACTAAGGGCAAACGTTGGCAAAGGTACTTTACTAAAATGCATGGTGTGCAAATGTTCTTTACTCGAGGCAAATAGCTATCATTCCTAATTTTATGACCCTGTCCTGCCGTGACCCCGGGTTCCGGAAATGCTGGACCTGCCAACCTGAGGCAGCTGTGGCCTGCTGCCAAGGCTGCTGGGAGAGATTGTGAATTCCCGCATGGGGCCAAGAACTACCAATACCAATGTCAAGTCCAGAAATCAGGACAATACTTGCTCTTGTCAATTGATTCAAAGAACGAATGGATGTGTCACCAACATATGTTACTTCACAATGGTGTGTTCTGTTGCGTGCACCTTTGTTAATCTCTGGGAGCTTTGTGGGGCCACAGTTTGGAAAAGACTCAATCAAACTGACCAGAATTCAAGGACTCCTCTGTCACGACACGGCTAAATGCGTGGCCTGTCCACAATTCCCCTCCATCTACTTCCAGGCTGCCACTGCTCCCACCCTCACTTCCTAGTAGCAGCCCAGAGCTGCGTGAGGAGGCAGCCTAGGCTGTGCGGTCCTGGCTTGTCTCCACTTTTTGTGCCCCTTGTCGTGCTCTGAGGGTCCCTGCTGTCCCACATAGGCATCCCTTCAGGAAAGCTGGCATCAGTAAGTCCTGCCCTGCACTGGCAAAGTATTGGAAAACCCGCTGTCCAGAAGGCTGCTCCTCCCAAGACCAGCCTGCCTAGGGAAGAGTGTTTACCTTGGCAGTCACACATCTTTATAGCAGCAATAAAACCATGCTGCCAAAGAGACCAACTGATGTATGGAGGGCTCTGAGGCATAGCTGGTGATCTTCCCAGAAGGACACTGCTGAAGACGTGGGGAAACTGGAGAAGTGCTTCACTCCGGTGGTCAGCGTGCAGATTCCTGGGCTCAAACAGGCTTTGTGTTCTGGGGTGCAGTGGACGACCTCGTCCAGAACCACCTCCACACTGACCTCTCTGCTGTGACCCCGCAGCCCAGCTGGTCTCCTCTTGACATACCCAGAGACTAGGACCCTTTCCTCCTCCAATCCTGGCCACACGCCGCCCCCTTTATTTACACACATTACCTTGAAGATGGTAGAGGCAAGCACCTTCCCTTCCTTCCCTTTTCCCTCCGAATTCTCTGAAGTGTCTCTTTCCTTGTCCTCTCCCAACATGGAAAGAAAGCCTTCTTCCTTCCCCACCCCTTGGTCTCTGTGCCCCGTGTCACCCCTACGTCAGCAATTCTCCCTTCTCTCTGCTGCCCGACGCTGCTGACAGGAGTCTCTCGGGCCTCTGCTTCCCCTGCTGTGGAGCTGGATGGCCTGGGCCATGATGCCCTGTCCCACCTGAAACAACTGAGTGAGCAGGCAAGCCACCTAACCTGAGCCTCAGTTTCCCCACCTGTAAAATAAAGAGAATGATAGTGCCTATTCACAGCTATGATGATGGAATCACTGTAGGTGCGTTAGTGCAATGCATGTTGTATGAGCTCAAACATTGTTAACTCCGGCTGTTAATGTCGTTATAGCTCTCTGCTCCTTCCCACACTTTTTTTTTTTTTTTTACTGTTTTCTCACGGATATCCATCCTCTGCTTTTTTGCAGCTCACCTTGACATTGGTACCTGATGTCATGACTGCGCCTGTCACTTCTATGTCTGACATTCCAGCTGCGGTCCCACAGGCACCTCACACATGAGCCAAGTCAAACGCATCACGCCCTCCCTCAAGCCTGCCTGCCAGCCAGTTCCCATGCAGCGGCGATAAGCACGTATCGATCACCTCCTCTGCGCCAAGCACTGTCTCACACACGTCATTTGCCATTTAATTCCCAACTTGGAAGGTTTCTCTCAACAGTCGCCCAACTTTGAAATCCCGGGCCATTTTTGACAATTTCTTCTCTCCGGCAATAGCTTGTTGGTTCCACATCATCGACGCCTGCTGCCCCACACCTGAGCCCATCCTCAGCTAAGAAAGCCACACTTTTCACAACTCACCCGCATCTTCCCCTCCCTGCACTGCATATCCACACTAACCAAGGCTCCCACGACCAACCCGCTGCGTGCCTGCCTTTCCTGCCACCAACTCTTTCCCTACCCTGTGCCTGAGGCTGAAACACCTCTCCTTGTCCATACCCCATTCTAAATCCTAGCTAGTATTCAAAGAGCTGGTCCACAGCTACTTCCTCAGAAGCCTCCTGATCTACAACGCCAGGCTCCAAGGTTCTGGTGTCCTCGATGGGCCCTGCTCACTTTACATCTGACTTCCCACCAGACTGTGCGCTCCCTGAAGGCAGGGGCTGTGGCCTCATGCCTCTGATTTACCTGCTGTGTTTGGCTCAGAGCAGGGACTGGAAATGCCTGTGAATGAACAAGTCGGAGTGAACTCAAACAGGAGTGGCCGTCAGCTCTGTGCCTCCTGCTGGGCCTGGGGGAGTCACTAGGATGGTGAGCACAGAGTTACTGCTCAGGCCTCCTCTAAGCCCCTCAACGCTGCCCTCTGCCTTTCTGATCTGCATGTTGATGAGGCTCTTACTGAAAACACAGACCAGATGGGGGAGGAGTGAGTGCTATTGGCCATTGGCCTCCAGGCTGGGGCTTGGCCAGCATGGCTCCCCGTGGGGTTCATGCCTGTGCAAAGGGTAACGATGACTCTAAAAGGGAGGGTCCCTTTACAGGTGCCTGCTGTCAAGGCCACATCCGACTGAACTCAGGCCAGCTCCTCCTTATTTGCCAAGTGGCAGAGGCCCAGGAGGAAGAGTTTATGAGGGATACTGCTGTTCTGAATGCAGTGGCAGTCGGTGCCAATGGAAATTCTCTCTGACCTGCAGCAACCCCAAATGTAAGCTGGCAAAGCCCTTTTGTATACCAATTTCACATGTACCACGAATCTTAAAAATGACCATAGTCTTTGACCCTCTCAGGAATCAAAGAGCCCATATATTCAGGGAAGTAATCCTAAATAAAGGCACTTCTTTATGGAAAAGTTTGCTGATGACATCACTATTGTTAGAAGAGGAAAAATTGTAAACAACCTAAATGTTCATCACTACAATGACTGTTAAATAATACGTTTAGTAAATCATAGCTAGCATCAGTTTTGATCTTTCAGTATGTTAGGATGTTCATGTATAACATTATCACAAAATAGCTGCTATTGTGCCTGCTTTGCAAATGAGTAACCTGAGGCTTGGCCATGTGTGGTGAGGCATCCAAAGTTTCTTGACACTGGTAGAGGATTAGAAGCAGGTAGTCTAACTCTGGCTGTTAGTGTTGTTATAGCTCTCTGCTCAGAAACTAAATTGTGACCACATGACATCATTCTTCTTGGTGTGTGTGTGTCTTTGTGTGCTCGTGTCTATTTGTTGGAATATTGCACATTCTTTAAAAATATCCATTTAGGGAGGTTTGGGGGGGGGAGTTAAGAGATCAACTGAAAGACTTGCATACATGCATATGAGCATAATCAATGGACACAAGAAACTGTGGGATAAGGGAGGAGGGGTGAAGGTCAAGGGGGAAAAAATGGAGACCTATCTATCACTCGTTGTAATACTTTAAGCAATAAAACAAAATAAAAAAATGTATTGCCACACACACACACACACAAAAAATATCCATCTATCTAATCTAATAAAAGAGTAATATGCAAATTAACCCTCACTCCATCACACCTAAGCCACGCCCACCAGCCAAGCCACACCCACTAGACAATCAGAGCGATGATATGCAAATTAACCCAGCCAAGATGGCAGCCAGCAGCTATGGAGCTGAAGCAAACAGGAGGCTTTGTTGCCTGCCTAGGCAGGCTGTGGCCTCCACTCAAGACAACAAAGTTTCAATTATAGAAGATAAATAAACCCCAGAAACCTGCTTCCAGCCAGCCTCGCTGGGACCTTGGGTCAATGGGAGCTGTGGCCAACCTGCAAACAGCCCTCAGCCCCTCACCCAGGCTGGCCAGGCACCCCAGTAGGGACCTGAACCCTGAAGGGACTGTGGGCAGCCTGCAAACGGCCTTCAACCCCTCACCCAGGCTGGCCAGGCACGCTAGCAGGTGGACATTCCCCGAGGGGTCCCAGACTATGGCACAGGCCAGGCTGAGGGACCCTCCCAAGTGCACAATTTTTTGTGCACTGGGCCCCTAGTTTAAAAATAATTTATATGCTATTTTAATAACCAAGGTATTTGTTATAATGTTGAGCTAAAAACAAAATATAAAACTGTCTAGGTAATATAACCATAACCTCCTAAAATATTTAATTCTATGTGTATAGAAAAGGAAAAGGAAATGTGTGTTAACAGTGATTGTAGCCCAGCTGGTATGGCTCAGTGGTTAAGCGTCAGCCTATCAACCAGGAGGTCACGGTTCATTTTCCGGTCAGGGCACATGCCTCGGTTGCAGATTCCAACCCCAGTAGGGGGTGTGCAGGAGGCCGCCAATGATTTCTCTCTTATCATTGATGTTTCTATCTATCTCTCTCTCCCTCTCCCTTCCTCTCTGAAATCAATTAAAATATATTTTAGAAAAATAACCCAGGGATTGCATTTGGGAGGATGGGCATCTTCTCCCTCTATAGTCCACGCTCTGCATTTTCAGCCATGGGTCACCACCAATAGACAATCAGGCTTTAGTAGAACCACTGGCTTTATGTTTGCAAATCTGCCAAGCAGATGACCTGAGCTGCAGAGGAGCTGAAGGCTTCTGACACTTGGCGTTGGCACATGGGCGTAGTCTCCCATGGCTCAGTGTCACCACCCAGGAAGTGCATGGGCAATTCAGGGGCAATGCCACAAGCCATGAGCAATCCCACAAGCTCTGTTCAAGGCTGCTGGAAACACCCACCTCAGCCCAGTCACCATGCAGAGAGGTCCTGCCTGACCCAGAGCAGCGACCACAACTTGCAGCCAGCCCCCACCTGCACTGTGCCTTGAGCTGTGTGGTGTCATGTTGTGTTCGGCTTCGTTTTTCATTGAATTATCTAATAATTTCCCATTGAAAGACCTCACAGATAAATCTAGCTTTCTACTTTCTCTTAAAGATCAAAAGATCCAGGACCCCTGGCAACTGTCAGCAGGATCTAGCCACTCCCTCCAATAGGATGTGGGCCCACCACTCCCTACTGCCTCCGGTGCACAAGCTGACGCCCGTGCTTCAACTGCCTCCTTTCTAGCAGCAGAGTGATGTGGAAAGGGCAGGACATCGGTGTCCGTGTTAAATGCAAAGAGGAAACATGAAACATAGGCTAGGAGGGCTTGTTCCTGGGCAACAAGTGGAGGAGGGTTCATTCTCTGCTCACTTCTGTTACCTTCCTGGCCCCAGTGAGTCTGAGTTTTCTACTTCTGGCCTCAAGGGTTCCTGAGGAACAGTACAAGACCAGTCCTGGACACCCTCCGCTAGGCAGGGTGGCAGGCTGATTCAAGGCGCCTGGGTTGTGGCAGGAGACCTGTTAGCTGGGATGCTCCTGCGCCAGCTCTGGGAGCTGTCTATGGGCACTCGGAGTCCACAGGGTCACGCGCAGCAGGCTGCCGGGGAGAGGGGTCTTCTCCACGGGGGCAGTGAGCCCCGGTGGATGCCTGAGGTAACAGGAAGGGTCATGAATCCAGCCCTCCCATTATACAGAGCAGGAGGCTGAGGCCTAGGAAGGGGCAGTATCTTCCCTGAGGAGACAGAGCGAAATCAGAGCCAGGACCCAAACTGCAAGGTGTTGAAATTTGTCTTCTAAGACCCCCCCAGCTCATCCTTCTAGACTCAGCACAGGACGTGCCTTCTGGTACCTTCCCTCCTCCTTGGTCAGAACCCTTTCCAGGAGAAGATGTGGGAGCCTCTCAGCAGGAGGAAGTGACAGATTCAGGAGTGGCCACAGGGCACAGCAAGAAACGAAGCTCTAACTGGAGTGTCAAGGGTGAGAGGAGCGGCCCCCTTCACACCCCTGCGGCCTGTCCAGGTGTGAGGCCCCCGGCCACACTGCCGGGTACATGGGCAGGTGTGGCTTCGAGACCTGTGCCCCATGCCTGGCTTACTGCTCTGCTGTTACCCTTTTTCAATTCTTAATGATTTTGAACAAGGATCCCACATTTTCCCTTTTTACTGGACGCTGCAAATTGTGTAGCTGGTCCTCACTCACAGAGATTAATCGTGTCCCTGAATTAGTGCTTGACCTCTGGGAGCCTCAGTTATCTCGTCTGTAAATGGAAAGGGTAATAGCATCTGCCTCACAGAATGGCCACAAAGACGAATTCAGAGGACACAAGCAGAG